>VXAK01008837.1:48313-78893 GCA_013399435.1 Arenaria interpres | reverse complement strand
CTAGATGATTCTATGTTTCTATGCTCTGTGGAGATCCCTACTGACTGTAGAAGGAACCTGGAAAACTAACCTAAAAGTGGACATTTGAGGTCTGGATGAGTACCTTTCAGTGTTATGATCCTGTGTCTATATATAAATAAAAACATTTTCTATTTTTTTCTTGTTTTTAGTTTTGTTTGTGTCTACTTCCCTCTTGCTTTTCTTATTTCCTCTTTGGCAAGAGCTAGAATGGGAGTAGAAACGTTTTTTTAAAAAAGTTTTGCTATTCATGCTAAAGCATTCTTTCAGACTAGCTGGATTACACAGCCTTTTCGTAACAGTTTTGTCCTCTTGAGTGAGGGGAGCTTAGGGATTCACTCACAGTGTGTACCACGTGATCTCCACCAAAACTTTACAGTCCAAAGCTGGTATAAACAGACTCTAGCAGCAATTGATGAACAGAAACATGTTTACTCTAACACCTTGTTTGATAGTTAAGCAGTTCAGTAATAAAACTGACAGTAGGTCAGTAACAAACTGACCTTCAAAGACCTTTCGCATAGGTCTTGAAGAGGTTGCTCTTAGCACTTTCGTCCTTCAGTGATACTTGAAATGGCCATGCATACGAAGACAACTCACATGAGATAGAATATTGTTTCTGCTCTCGGGCTTATTAGTGAAAATCCAAACCTTTCAATGGCTTCTGTTAACACCACTATCAGCAGGTGGAAGTTGAAGGGAATTAGAAAGGACTCTCATGGCCTTGCGCAGGGCCAGGTATTCTTCTGGAGGATAGATCTAGTTGAACTGACACAAAGAGATGCTAAAATGGCCTTAAACTCTTAAAACTTCCTTTTGTTATTGACAGTCTTCTCCCCTCCCTGGTCCTGAACATAGTTTCTTCTTCAGTTAACTCTGATAAAATCTTTCAGTGAAGAAATCTGTGGTTTATACTGTGCTGAGTCCGTTTTTACTAGTAAATAAGTAACTTCTGCAGTTTCCTTCTCCAGTAGAGGCCAGTAGATAAGACACCAGAGTCAATTCTCTATGCCTGAACTATATGATTATAGGAGTCCATTGTAGGAAAACCTTACATGGGTCACTGGGTCAAGTCCTCCAGCTATTACAGACACCATTTTCTATGGTCCCTTCAATAATGTTTTGTTCCCAGACTTTGCCTGACCCTTCAGCATAATATTGCCAAAGTGCTTTAACCTTTGTGTACCTTTTTCCTTATGTAATGGGGGACTGGTATTTCCTTTTTTCTTCTTCTTTATTTGTAAAGTGCTTTCAAATGCATTGCTGAAAAATACTAATTAATGGTTTAGTATTATCACATTGTATCTGATGAATCTTTCCTGCCAGAAGCCTCTTCTCAGCTGACACATCTTCATGGGAAACAATGCAGAACACAGGCAATAACAACAAATGCTCTTCTTTAGGAAGATTTTTATTTATTTAATGCACCAGAAACGCAGCAGGCAGACTTGGGAGTAATAAGCTGCTTTTTGGACCCTGTAGAAATTAATACTGCCCTTGACAGGACTCAGTTTGCAAAATTGCAAATTGAACGTACACTTGTCTTAGCTCACAAGTATGGTCGGGTGGTAAAATGGGTGTTGTCTGCCCTCAGCCTGGAGCTGCAGAGACAAATGAAAGTGTGTGTACAGCTCAGCACTTGTCACTGTGGGACTGAAGGTAACCACAGCAGACGACGAGCTGTACATGTCGTGTTGCTATTCTGAGCTGTGTAAAAATAACTTCCATTTTCTTTTCTGAGTAGTCTCTTCTTGTCCTGCCCAGCACTGTTCTTCCAGAGCCTTATGCAAGCCAGCACAAAATTGTTAGTGTTTCTGGGACAAGCCTCCACTTTTGACTACAGAGAAGCAGGTGACGCCATAGGTATTTGAGAGCAACTGGGTGCATCACCAGCAAATGGGTATTGCCTGGCATAATTATTCTGGTGCAGGGAGCTCATATGGCTCTTCCCAGGGACTGGTGTCACAGAAAGAGCGTTGGTCGGAAATTACAGTGACCATTCCAGACTTGAGCTTTTTTGTTCTTGCCCAAAAGCCATCTGTGTTCCTCCATCCTGCAGTGTCCCAGATCAGAGTAAAAGGATGACTCACTTCTTTGGGTCATTATATTCGTTTCATTAAAATGAGTGTTTTAAAAAGGAGAAAGGGTGGCCTGAGCTCTAGGTCAGAGATAAGAACAATTATTACAGATTCCAGGCACTTAAGCTGTCAAACAAAATGTGATATCAGTCTCCTTAGGCCCATTTTTACTCACAGGCAGTCTATGTTGCTGAACTTAGACATATTCTTTTTAATAAAGAATTTACTAAGAGCTTTATTGCAGACAAATATACCACACAATTATAGCAGTAGTAGTACTGCAGTAAGGATCCTTCAGTCCAGCTGATCCTTTGTGTTTTTTTTCTCCCAGTACACACTTGTACAATTAAATAATTTCTTTGAGCTATGTAAAACTATTATTGCAGATACTGGCACCATGCCAGCATGAGATTATTTGGTATCTGATGGTTACCAACAACTGCCAAATGCTTTTAGTAGCTGTTTGAACTGTCATAACTGAAAGTAAATGTTGGACTAGTATTTGAGGGGATGTTTAAAAATGAAGTGCGGTGTATTGCTAAATAATATCCATTTGGATTAAAATATCTCATTCAAACTTTTAATGGGAAGGGGGAGGATTTTCAGTCAATGTCATTTCTTAACTTCAATATTTCATTCCTGTGTGACAATGACTTTCTGTTACTTCATAGTGAGTTCCAGTTACCTTGTATGAGCCTCTGCCTGCTCTTATGTCTGGTATCTGCACCACACAGGAAAAGGATTATTGCTTTTCTTAAATTAATTCTTGCAGTACTTCTTAATGCGTGGGTAATTTGTTTGTGTCTTAGCTTCTGTAAAAGCTTCCCTCTATAGAGCCTTCATTTTATCTAGAGGCTGGAAGAAAATTCTCCCTTAACATTGCAGACCTTATACTCCCAACTAGTTTTGTCATCTCCTGACAGCATTGCTCTCGAGACAGTTTTACCTCTTGCTTTCCTAATTTTTGCTGAATATGTAAGAAACCCTGAGGCTGGAATGTCGTCTTTCCCCTCTCTATCGAGACACACGTCTCAGAAACAGACTGTCCCCAGCTGGAAGGACCTTAAAGGTGATTCAGACTCTGAGCGTCACAGCAACTTCTGATACTTCCTTGGTTATTATTAGATGACAAGCTTCTGCGTTGCTGGCATGTGTAAGCACCAGTGATACTGTGCTCGCTGAGATGGAAGGAATATTTTAAAATAAAAGATGATTCATTTTGCTAGTATATAGGTTTTTCTTAACCCCTTGGAGGCTTCTTTTGAAAGACAATGTTGAATAAGTGATGTGAATAAGAAATAGACTGTATTTACTGCCTCTCTATTTCCAGAACACATCCAGTGTAAGTCACTAGTGGTTGAGAGTCAATATCATTTATAAGATTTCTGTGGCTTATGTGAAATGAGTGGGTAAGTATTATATTATGCCATAATTTATAGCTGATATAGTGATGTAGTCTGCTTTCCTTCAGCTGCTGAAGCCTTTGGTAAACCTACCACTGATTCAGGCGTGAAGCACCAGTGGAGCAATTTGGTGGAAACTTCTGGCAGTACTGACCTATAGCTTGGTAGAACTGGTCCTTCATTTGTCAAATGTGACACTGTAGTACCCCTCAGCTGCACAAGAACATTGATATTATCTGCCATTTCCTTCCTCAGTTCATGCAAGGCGTGGCTTACAGCTCACCTCTCTAGTTCAAAGTCACTTTTTCCCATTCTGACCTTAACAACCATTTCTGTAGTAAACTTCACTGGGGTCAGGACATTAAAATACTTGAAGCATCTTCTGGCACCATCTTCTCTTTGCTGAGTGCTTCCCTCAGGAAGAGACTCAGTCACCCAAGTTCAGAGGTTAAAGGCTGGCTGGCAGCCTGCATAGCTCTCAGAGGGCTTAAGCAAAAGTGTTGCTAGGAATTTTAGGGCTGTATTCTCAATCTAGAAAATTTAGAAATCAAGAAAATTTGGTCTATGCAGCCAATAAAAAAAAAATATGGAGTGAACATAAAAGCTGGCCCTTTGTAACATGTGCTATGTCAGCCAGGATGCTGTCTTCCAGTAGATTTGACATCTGAGCCACTGCCACAGGAGAATTTATAGTCTTACTAGAATGGATTGAAAAATGCTAGTATCCTGAACTTTCCTTATTAAGTGGAGGAGTCATTCCTTTCAAGAAGAGTACAAGCCTGGAAATTCAAATGGAAGTGCAGTTGAAAGTGGATCTTTTGGGAAGCTGCTGGTTATCCAGTTGTTGGGTTTTTTTTATACTGTTGTGAATATCCCAGAGCACACCTGAAGGACCGTAGCAAAGGAGAACACTCCTGCATGGATACATGAGTTCCTTGGTGAAGTGGCTCAGCACAACCTCTTGCTGCCATCTCCTGCCTATGGAGGATGTTTGCCACCACACCAGCCCAAGGGCAAAGAGGACCAAGTAACAATGAAGTGAAGGCTGGAGAAACTTATGTGATGGTGCTGTGCCACTGTCTGTTGCCTGGTATTTTCAGCCATTGGATAATGCTTGCACAGGGCCAGCTGCACTGCACTAGGACTTGAAGACATGATCACATTAGCATAGGAATGACATAAATATATGGAAACACTGCCACAGCAACTTGTTTGTTTCAGGTCAAGGCACTGCAAATGCCCCTAGGTAATCAGATCCAATAAAAAAACTGGCTGCCGTGACCTTTAACGCTAACAAATTGTGTTGCAATCAGTCACACTCTTTCTTTCACACTGTTTCTTTCAATCTCCTCTCTTTTTCTCTTCCTCTTATTTATGTACTTGATTGGTAATGCAAAGCCTCTTCATTTGCAACTGTGAATAAGAAAGTTTTCTGTGGGAATTGTTGTTTTCTTTTCTAAACAGATAAATATAACATTAAATAGAGATTTTTGTATGCTCTTCCATTTAATGAGTAATGAATAGATGTTAGTGAAAAGCACTACACTTTGGATACTGATCTTGTATTTTTAGCCAAATAATGTACGCATCATGGACAGTAGTAGGGTAATGTAGTTTATTTGGTTTGGTTTATTGAAGAGTACTATGACTGATTCAGTCCTTAAACCCTCTGCCAAAATGGCACAGATTTGTTAATTCATTGCTTGTAGTATGAGTTTTTTACAAAAATGCTTTCCATAGCTTCAGAGTATATTACTCTAGCAATCCCACTTCTGCAGATTCATGTATTTATATTACTGAAGGCATAATTCCTGTCCTTTTCTGAAAGATCTCTGTATCATTGATATTAAGGCATAGAGCCTATAACCTGAGATATCCACTGATGTGGGAAGGAGAGTTAAAGCCTTTAAATTTGAAATCAGCAGCTGAAATCTTGTCCACCATGGTAAAATCAGGAGCTTGATCACTGAAATACTCTCATTGCTCTTTCATGTATGTGTACACCTTGAGAATGTGACCAGAGTGGGCATTGGACTGTTTCCCTTAAATGGCACCTTTATGCCAGGGATATATGACTTTAGGGAAAAAAGTCATATTAAAGAAGGATATTATTCCCACAGAATAGGATTATGACCTACTGACAGAAGGAAGTTTGTAATGAGAAATCTTTAGTCTTCAGCACTGTTGAAGTTTGCTATTGCCTGACTTTTTCAAATAAATATGCTATAAAGACTCAAAAGGGTTTGGTTTTTTTAAAAAAGAATATCTGCAGTGCTAGAGTTGATGCTGTTGACAGCTGAATTGAAGAAAGCATGCTATCAATTCTGCAACTCATACAGGTTCGTTGTGTACTTCTCCTATGCAGCTATCAGTGTGGTCATACGCGGGAGAGGGGAGATAATGATTTTCCATCAAATGGCCATCCTGCTATTTTTCGTACTATTGCCAGGGAGAAGCCTATGGAGTACAGCTTCTGCTGCAGTACAGAATGATTAATCACTGGCTAGGAAGGAAGAGCTGCTTACCTCCCTATTCCTTGTAGAAATAGCACAGCTTTGACGTGTAGCTTGATACCTGCATAACAGGCACTCCCGAACTCTCACGCTGGGGGATACTCAGTAATGTTCCAGGAGTGGAAAGCCACGTTTGATTTGCCTATGAATTCACATACATATTAATTCCTGAAGCAATGCAGTTTTGTGCTCTACTCTGCCATAAGAAACCACCAGATATTGAAACAACAGCATTTACACCAGAATATTGTAAAGACAAGTTTCAGGGCACTTCGGTATCTGCAGTGAATTGTGACTCTGCACAGTGCCTCCTCTGATCCCACCCTCCTGACCTCTTTGCTCACTTATTCTTTTCAATGGTGCACAACTGCAAGAGGAAAGAATGCTTCCATCTCCTCTGATATGTAGTGGTCACTTTGTCTCCTGAAACCTCTCTTTCATTCCTGCTTCTCTCTAGCCTGCCTCTCACCCGGGGATTATTGCTGCTATGAGAGAACAGCCCAGGACAAAGGCTTATCATCTTCATCTCTGCTAAAGGACAGTATGTTTTCCAGGTGAATAGGTTAGGCTGATGAAGTGAGAGAAAGCCATTGTGTCAGCTACATAATTGTTGCCTTTAAAATACTGCTGTATAGTGCTGGGATTTTGCATTTGTGTGATACAAGAGTTGTCTCATATAGGACATATTCACTGCCCTGATCCTGTATATAAGACAGTGACTATAAACAGGGTGATAATGTAGGTTTATGCCGTCATTGCTAGATGTGAGTACAGGCTGCTTATTCTGACCGGGGTTGTCTGATCTGCTACAATAGAAGACAGAATAAGAGATGAAAGAAACTAGCGTTCTCTCCAGGTATGTGAAGGGGCAGGGTATTGCAACTGGAGGGACTGACTGATGCTGTGATCTGCTTTGACAAATGCAGTGCTACCTATAGGTTGTTCTGCCTCACTTAGAAAACTGGAGGAGGTGGCTTAACAAGGTGACAGGAATGTCAGTTATCAGTTGGAGCCTTTCAAAAAGGCAAACAATTTTCTTTTTCTTTGCTATATAGTGACTTCTACGTTGTGCTGTCACAAATTCCTTTGTGGTTTGTTTGGGTTTTTTTTTGTATTTGACAACTTAGCCTTTCCCTTTAAATAAAGAAATCTAAGAGCAGAGGACGAGTGTTCTCCTACTATGCTGTCCCCAGTTGCCACTAAGTATTGAAGTCCGACTTGGACTGAGGCCAGAATAGATGCCTCCAGGCTGCTGCACAGCTTCGAAGCACACGGAAACTAGATAAGTCATGTATGAAAATCAAACTATATCAGTTCTGTGGTCAACAAAGAAAGAAGCAACCAAAATTAGGCATGCAAGCACTCCAGAAAATGGAAGGTCAGACTTGGCTTTCTCAATAAGGTAAACAGTAATCAAAATACTTTTAGCCAACACACCCAATTTAGACTCTTTTTCCTCTAAAGTCACTGTCATTAATAAGTGTTCAGTATTCCTTGAAACATGTAGTTTAAAATATTTAGTGGTCTCATGCACGTTTTGGAATTGAATCTGCTTGGAATTTACTTCTACAAAGTAAGGGGAAACCAGAATCATATACTTCTATTTGTCTTCATAGCTAAACAAACAACTGTTTCACACACACGTATATATGGATATATAAAAATATATGTAGGTTATCCTAGCACACAACTGGAAATCAGATCAACCAGAACCTGTTTTCAGATCAGCTGCTGCTCTGCCTTGTGATGTTCAATTTGTCACTAGAACTCTAACTTTCAGGTCGTAAAATGTAAAGATGGATCTCTCCTAGGCTAGTGCTCCATTAAATTAATGGTCATAAAATACCTTGAGGTTGGGTGAAAATTAAGTGCATAGAATGATTTTGTACCTCTGCTCTTCCAGGGTAGTTGTTGGATAGGAGTTCCAGGTGGTGATGTTGGATAGGAGGCCTAGGGAGCTAGGACCATTCAGAACTTCAGAGGAGAATGTTTTGCAGAACAACCTTAGATTGAAACTGTTTGTTCCACCAAGGGAAGTTATAAAATATTCTAAGTAGGAGCGCACTAGGACAGTGATCGTTCTGCTTGAAAAAGCAAGCAAAAGACAGGGAAATAATTTGAAAATGTACATGGTGACCATCTGCTGAGATCTTTCTACGTGTTTGTTGGGAAGTATTTCAGCTGTTCTGACAGCCTGCCTGAAAGGATCAAAACACCCTGTACTGCACAGGCATCGGTAAAGGTAGCACAGAACAATGCTCCTAGGCCCTTATCTGAGTTGTCTCAGTTATCTGAGACTATTCCAGGAAGCATGCTTTCTCTCAGTTTCCTTGATAACAAACCTTTTCAATCAGGATTCCTACAACGATACATTTGTGACATGCTTTTGAGGTAGAGATGTACTCTTCCAGAGATAGAAAAGCAAATGCAGAAAGCTCAAGCGTTTTGCCTAAGGCTGCACAGTGAGTCAGTACCATGCAAGAGGATGAATCCAGAGTATCTGACTCAATTCCCTTATTCTGACTAGACGGTGCTCTGTCTGATGGGTGCAGTCATTTCAGTTGTTGCTCATGGCTTAAAATAGGGAGAAAAAGAGGTATTTTACTAGCATAGTGCCACCTTGCTTCCTCGGTGTTATGCCCTATTCCCATTTTCCCAGGGGCACTTCTGTTACCTTCAGCATTTTTCTTGCAGCTGTTTTCCTTTTCTTTTTTTTTTTTTTGCTTTTAAGATAGGATTGCAGACAATGAGGGTGAAAAGAAGCTTCTAAAGCCCATCTGCTCAATCTAGACAGATGTTTATCTGATCAGTTCTTTAAAAAAAACTTCTAAAAATGAAGATACTGCAATTCCTTATAAAAACCTTTTCAGTGTTTATTCAACTTTATCTTTAGAAAATTTATCCTACCTGAAATCCCCATTTCTTCAGATTAAGCTCACAATTCTTGTTTTGTGCACCTTGCAAGTCATGTTCTTTTACATATTTTAACACTGCTGCCACATTCAGGCCAAAGCTTCTAGGCTAAAGAACAGGTTATTTCAACTTTCTTCCAGTCTCTGCTTTCCAGAGCTCTGGTTGTTTTTGTTGATGTCTCCTTGACAGTCCACAGCTGTTTGCCCTGTAACCTCACAGTCTCTGCAGTGCCCAAACACACTGCTTGAGAGAAAGATTTACCAATATTGAATACATTTTAGAAAAGACAGTGCTACACCTCCGGTTTGTATTTGTGCAATGCAGCACAGCTGTATTTATGCACCGTGGTTTATTTTTTCCCATTTTAACATCAGCGTGAGTTTTCTGACTCCTGTGTATCCTGTGATGTACCCTTATCTCTAGATCCTCCTTTTCACAACTGCTACCTGGCTGATCACTCCCTATCCTGCAGTCAGGCAGGTTTTTCCTAACCTACTATAGAAACTTATACTATTGGAATGCACCTCCTATATTACTGCTAAGCATTCTCAGAATATGGTTTTTCAGATGGTTTTGTGCCGTCGTGTAGCAGTATGAGTAGCCTGTGTTTCCCTGTGGCATGTAAGACTGTTGAAGTATATTCAAGGTGTAACATGTTTTGCTTTTACCCTTATCAACAAGCCATGGAGAAAACAGGCTGGTTTGACAGAGTTTGGTTTTGGCAAATGGCAGTTGTTCTGTTACTCACCCCCTCATTATCTTCCAAGAGCTTACAGTTCGAATATTTTTCCCTTCTTTTCCACCACTTGAATATTGAAGCTGATAATGTTGTACAAAAATTACAAGACAGATCATGATCCTGGGTTTCCCTCTCTACTACCTGCTAAATCACGGATGTGGACACGGAATTTGTTTTAGCAGGCCTTAGTTACTGTCTGCAGTAACAGGGTAATGATTATCGCATGTGGAATATCAAAATCAGGATGTTCAAGAAAGAATCCTTGGGTTGGCTTGACAATGACGGAGTAAAAGGAGAAATTATACTTCCTAGAAAGCATTAAAGAGTTGCTGAGTAATTTATTGGAATCTGTTGTAGCTATAAAGTTATGGTAGAGGATACGTGCCTCAAACCTGTTCTTTTCAGGAAGAGACCAGAATATTAAAAGGAAGGGATGCTTAGATTAACGAGAAAAGATTTCTGATAGAATGGAGGACCAGGTGCTTGAAGAACTTAAAAAAAAAAAAAAAAGGATTCATTAACTGCCGTATAACAGAAACAGAAAGTAACTACACATTATTTTGATACATATTTATATAGCTCAGTGATTGCGACTTTTGGAAAGTTGGTTGAAATGGTAACTAAATGAGTTTACTGTATGAAACAGCACCTGAGTTAATATAAAATGAGAGTGAGAATCTGGGATTGACTCTGTGCTTCTCCAGTCTGTTAGTATTAATTCTGTGCCACCCATATAGTGGGTATAGTGAAACAAATAAATTGGACTTATTTAGTCTTTCAAAAATTCCTTGTAAGACCTGATAAGGAAACAAAGCTGTCAGATAGTAAGCAGTGAATGTCTGTCATTGATTTGAAACTGGCAAAGGACAGAAGGCCGAAAAGAGAAGTGCGTGCTTGATTTTCAGGTTAATAGAAAAATGGCAAAAGGTTAACGGAAGGGTGCCTCAAACTTCTGGTTGAGGACCGCTGTTATGTAATCAGTGATGTGGAAAAGGGAGTAGACAGTGAAGTTGCAAGATTTTTGGATAATAAGAAATTCTTTATGGGAATCAGCTTTAGAGAAGACCATGAGGAATTTCGGAGGCACCTAATAAAGGAGGCTTTATTGACAGCAGAATATCATATGCGATCCTTTGTTGACAAATACAAAATAATGCCCATTGCAGGGAATAATTTGAATTGTTCATACACATTACCGGGTTCTAAATTAACTGTAACCATTCAGGGAGAAAAAAAAAAACACCTAGGGGACATTGCCAGCAGCTCAGTAAAAACATCTGCTCATCGCACAGCAGAAGTCAAAAAGCAAATAACTACACTGTGATACAGAAATAATGGGCTAGAAAATTCCACTGATCATTGCATTATATAAAACAGTGGTACATCCTTACCAAGGATGCAGCATTCATTTCTGCTCATAGAATCATGAAGTATTATAACTAAAGGAAGTTCAAAAAACAGCTGCTAATGTTGACAAGAAACACAAGAGTAGATTGCAGCAGGAAATACTTGGGAAGCTGGCACTGTCGCAGACAAAGGCAGGCAGGCACAGGGAAAATTCCTGAATGATTTGGGGAGGAAATGCTGAATGTTCTTACTCGTCCTTTTGGAAACTGCAAGAACAGGAGGATTTTGGTGGATTTGAAAGGTGATACATTTGAAGATGATAGAAGAAAATGTGTTGTATTCAAAAGATAATTAACCTGTAAAACTAATTACAAAGAGAGCCTAAACCAAAGAATTTATCAGTGCTCTAAAGAGGATTAAACAAGTGTATACTAATGAGAAAATGCTCAGTAATATTTTGTAGGATTCGTAAAAGAGATTTAAATTTGTTTTAAGGTATTAACAGAAACATACTGTGGAATTATAGAGAATCAGTAGCTGTGGTTCATGGTGCTATGTGAAGTGGTGGGTCTAGGCTTCTGCTGGAGACAGCTGCTCGTGTTCGCTCTGGGGAGTACATGGTACCGGTCTAGATAAATGGATCACTGTTCTGATCTGGTTGGGTAATTGCTGTCTCCTTAAGGATGACATTAAATTTGGCAAGTGAAAATTTATAAAGCATATTGCAAGTTCAGATCAAGGGTTCATTTTGTCTTTCCTTTTCAGATGGCAATGGATGGATCTGTTGCTTAGAATGCGAACTCATCAAGTCAGAGGACCTTTCTTATTACCGGAAGGATGTTATTGTATGTTAGATCAGTAATGGTAGTATACCAGAGTATAATTACCTTTTTAGTGAACTAAAACTGAAAACAGGATCCATCCCATTATCCCTTAGAATGCAAGAATTTGTTGTATAATAGAGTAACAAATTCCTGTGTATAATTCATTACCACCTATTTGAAGAAACCATTTTAAGAAGGTTTTGAGCCTGGGAACACTCATCAACATGTACACGTAGCTTAAAAAAAAAGTCCACCTCACTAATCTTATATGTAGCAGCAAGATAAGCTGTACAATATATGCCAAAGATAAGGAGTTGCTGGTACAATTAAAGTTCTCCCTGTCACTAATGTGATCAAACAGTGAAATACACAGCAGATGAATAATTAAATCCAGATGTCATTTTCGTTGTTGACAAGCTTGAAAGAAAAGAAAAGACCACAAACTCATTAAAAAATCACTTACTAGGTAGGCTTCGTTTTTACCTTCAAAGTGTGCTGCAAAACCCCTTCCATGGGATAATCCAACAGACAGATGTGTCAAAAATCAAACCAGCTTGCTGTTTAAAACCCAGTAGTACAAAGTCTCACAGTGTTAAGCACACTGAACATAACTAGCTCCACAATTTAGTTTTCTTAAAGAGAAATAATGTAGTTATCATTAAACTTCTTGGGAAACTAGCTTTAATAATATTCTTTGGTTATCAGGGGTATCATTTTTCCTTTAGGCAGAGCTGAGCAAATATGAAGTTAAAGCCATCATTGAGTGTGATAATGAAGTCAGTCCATTCCAGTGCAAGACCACAGCAATTCTTTATCTCTCCAAATGGGCTGTGGGGCTGAAAGCTGTTTTTCTAGTTGGAAAGTTGCTGAGTTCACAGATAGCTATCATTTTCAGAACATATTTTGCTGCATGTGGAAGAGCAAGAATATAAAAAATACCCCAAAAGTCTTCAAAACTGAAGAGACTGGTTTGCAACAGAATTTCCACAAAAGAAAACAGAATTGCACTGGCTTTCTAAGCTTCTGCCTACCTAGGATTTTCATTCAAATAGGGAGCTGACTATTTAGATTTAGACTTGAACTCATGTGCCTTTCATTTAACTTTACACCTTACGCATACACATCCCACATTCCTGCTTATGCTTAGGCTTGCTCACATAAATGTGTAAACTCTTCATTCACTGATGCCAGAAGAGCTTATCCTTATACAAACTCAAAATACATAATTTTTTCATGCTCCTTCCCTATTCACACATATATGAACACAGGCATACAAAATGATTTTAGATACAAGTATGTAAATACAAATTCTAATATCTCCACACAAAGAATGAAAAATTATAGGCATCAGATAGAAGTAAAGTAGATGTAATTAGGTAACATGTCATCAACAGGCTAAAGCTTCATTGGGTTCTCGTCTGAACTATTTATTTAATATTCATTGACTTGGAGTCAGGTACAGTGGCAGGGCTTCAGCATATCAAACACCTACAACCTCAAATGCTTTAAAATCCATTTCCACCGTCTAATAATCTCTCTGTGCATTCCTGGGCTGATATTTTAATATGTAATGCATTCACGTACTGGTGCAAATAGGCACCTGCTTCTGATGCTTTGACAAAGAAATTTGTAGCCATCTTATTTCCTGTTACACCTTTTGAAACAAATTCTTTTCTTCTCCTCTTTTGAGAGCTCAGAAATTCTGGTGTCCTGAACTTGCACGTCTCAAAACTTTGATGTTCAGGTGATCGTTCCTGCAGCTGCACCACTAGGGGCAATGGGCTTGGCATTTCTGGCAAAACTAGGTAAGGGTCATTTGGGGCACCTTAGGTATTGAAAACTCTGAAACAATTTTGTGTGAAGAAATATCAAGGTGCCTCTATAACACTATCAGAGGAACTAGGCATTTAACTTTCCAAAGTGTCTGTTACAGAGACCACACAGAACTGCTTGAATCGTAATGCATGAGGTGCTTTCACTAAGCCACAAGCTACTGAAGGGAACAGTGATGTTCCAGAGATGGTGCAGTGTGAGCTGTGTGAGTCACACTGACAAAAAATGAAACAATTGGGTAGCCATAGCAATATTTATATCTACTTCTTCTGAATCTAGTGCAGCAGTAGTTGAATTAGAGCCTCCAGCTAGTGTTATCTACAGAGGAACTAGACATGGTTCATCGAGTCAACTGATGATGCTGTAGATGATGTCAGGAACACAAGGCTCTTCCCAGCCTATTTGTGCTGAGATAACAAATGAACCTCTAAGTAGGCTACTTTATAGCAGTATGGTATCTGCAGAGCTTGCCGGGCCCAAACAAAGAGTTTCAAAACAACTTTGAACAGAATTGCCTCTCCTGTGATGCTGCTGTGTGCCACTTCATATGCCTAAATAGAAGAGAAGAGGTAAAAATTAAAACATGAGCCGTGCTAATGAGAAATGACACAAATTATGAATATGCATTGTTTGCTAAATGATACTGAAGCAAGAGCGCAGTAATAGGCATTAAACATTTAAGGAGTATGAATTGTTTAGAGCGATGCATTGAGGGTATATAACTAGGTGTATTGGGCTGAAACTAAGATTAAATAAATTTAGGCTGAAAGCAGAAGCATTTTCATAAGAGTAAGACTTGGTGAACTGGGGAACAGTCACCCCAGAAAAGAACTGAAAACATCCTTGCTTAGAAAATTTAAATCTGGGTTGTACTGGGTGCTACTGAATGTATTGTGTGGTACTGTGCTGCACTGGCTGTGAGGCAGGCGAGGGTGGGTTAGGTAATGGGATAAATAAGTTGAAACACATACCTTCCACTTCTAGTGTCTGTGGTCTAGTTTATATATAGAACGGTCCTGGGGGGGCTTAGTCCCAAAAACACTTAGGGTATTTATTTCTAAAGAAAGCAATTGGTAAAGAAATTGAACCAACTGGAAATTTTCAAACAGTGATATTTTTATAAAGCTGTTGCAGAGGAAAGTGGTGATCTGTGCCAGCCAAACCACTACAGCAATGCTAGCAGCTAGCCAGTTACTCATGCCAGTGGCAATAGCTGTCCCCAGTGCGACCAAACCAACAGTAAAAGCTGCTTCTATTTTTGTTATGATTCACATGGCCACAAGGAAAGGCAGCTTGATTTTATTTCAGCTGTGTCCTAGTTCTAGTCCCATCTTTGTGTCTCATCTATATCTGTGGTTCTAAACCCCACATAGAGTTCCCATACTGAATAGAAACTGACATTTCAAGTGTGCCAGGGCTTGTGAAAAGTTAATTAAAGCTTCATGTTGCAGATGTGATGCGGAGATTATCTTTCATTCTTTTTCTCTGCAAATGATTTCTTTTTGGCATTTCTGCTGGTATCTGCACTATACTGCTTTCATCCGTAACTTTTTGTGAAGGAGCCTGTCCTAGCTGGGACTGACTCCAAGACGTATTGTGGCTTTTCTGTCTTTTGCTTCTGTGACTTTGTCTTCTGTTAGTTGCTCATGTGGTTCAGAGCCGCAGCAAAACCAGATGCTGCACGCTCAAGTCAACAGGGCACGAAGCAGACTGTCTTCCTTCACATCCTCCTTCAAACCCAGCCCTTTATGTTACACAACACTAGCTCTGAGCTACTACTGACTGTTATCAGAAACAAGTCTAATACACAGTACATCAGCTAACTCCACCTTTTTGGCCTCTAAGCTGGCTTCTTCCCTTGGTGAAAATGTTGTAAATACCTGCACAGAATGCTGTAGTCCTATACAGAGGTCAGCAAATTAGCGTTGAACAAGCTTGCGTGGATATTAGGAGCAATTTAACCATGGCAGCCCAGAGCTCCGTGCAGATAATTTTACATGGTAGAGAAACAGGGAAAATTACCAAGGTAGTATGCAGCACCACATGGCTTTATTGCTTCTAGTGTCAAAATTTTCTCGTTTAGAGTTCAAGTGTTTTTTCACAGCACTGGATTGTGCAGTTCAGGTTTGTTGTACATGTAAGGCTGCACACCTGAATGTAAAAAAAAAGCTCCTGCTGATAGCTGGTAAATCTATGATCTTATTCTCAGAAGTGAAAGAAATGGAAAAAAAATAGATTTGTCTTACAAATCCATGCTGATTTTAAAAGTTCCATACAACCCTTTTTTGTAGCTTTATTGAAAGAAATAATGCTTATCTATGCATATTTGCTTTTACAAAAGCTGATATCCATTTGTATGAATAGTTACCTTTGTCATTCAAATACACATACTGTTCTAATGCACAATTTACTTTGCCTGTCCACTTCTGTTATTTCAAGTTTCAAAGTAATCGAATTCTGCTTCAAGTATACACAAATATAGAAAACTGATATGGAATTATGCTACTTTTGAAATAGTAGACTGTGGACATTCAAATTATCCAGAATATTTCTGCTACTAGATAGCATTAATAAAAGTTGCTCCAAATTTTACAATAAATTTTGCTTCTGTTACTAAATGAACCAAGATGTGTTTGCCCTGTGAATACTTCTAGTCACGCTTGGCATAATTTACTGTAGTTATGATTAACTCCAAATACTTAATTGGCCAATGTGTCTGTAAATTGATATTGTCTTTTCCCCTCTATTCAATCTGTAATATGTAAACAGTTGCACTTAGCATGGCATGGGTGTAGGCTGTAATACCAGAACCTTTCTGTCTGGGTAGTGAAGTACAATGTCAAGGTTTTTCTTGTCAGAAGTTTGGGTTTTCTTTTTGGTGCAGAAGGAATACATTTAAATTTTGGAGTGGGAAGAGTTTTCAGAAATGGATGAGATTCTCTCATCCTTTTTGGCCTTTAAATCAGTGACAGGACTATGCAGAAAGAGTTTTGAGTAAGAGTTGTCTCTGTTCTTTACGTTACTGTGATGAAACCGGGTCCTTCAGGGAAGTCAAAACACTGCATCTCATCTGCTCTAAGTTTCTATGAGCTAAAAAGCAAACCTTTAATGTGTGTTTGTAAAAGTATCTCTTAATCTGTGACAGTCATTAAGAAATATTTAACAAAAAGATGGTAGGTATGTGAATGTTATTCTGTCCCCTCCAGTTGGGCACACTTGGAAGCTAACTTTCCCCAAAATGTTCTTGTGTTTTTAGGATGCTTTTTTATAACTTTTTACTATCCTTGGGAACAAACAGTGTACTAAATGTAAATTATAATTGTTAGTGTAAAATGGTGATTGTACAAGAAGGATTGCTGATTAGTAGCAATAAAATCTTATCTTTACTTAGCATTTCTGCTCAAAGATCCCTAACAGGTTAAATATTTGTTTTTCTAGTCTGTTCAGACTTCATTTCCCTCATTGCTCATATGCAGCTCTTTTTTGCAGACTGCAAAAACTGTGTAGTAATGTGCAGAAATAGCTCAGGATAGAGTTAACTTCCTTACTGGCAGCTGATACAGTGCTATGTTTTGGATTTGGGATGAAAATGGTGTTGCTAAAACACTGATGTTTTTAGTTGTTGCTGAGCAGTCAAGGGCTGCCAGCAAGGGCTGGGAGGGCGCAAGCAGTTGGGAGGGGACACAGCTGGGACAGCTGACCCCCAACTGACCAAAGGAATATTCCATACCATGTGGCATCATGCTCAGTATATAAACTGGGGGAAGAAGGAGGAAGCGGGGGGGATAGGACAACATTCAGAGTGATGGTGTTTGTGTTCCCAAGTAACCATTTACACGTGATGGAGTCCTGCTGTCCTGGAGATGGCTGAACGATGGCCTGCCAATGGGAAGCGGTGAATGAACTCCTTGTTTCGCTTTGCTTGCGCCCGCAGCTTTTGCTTTGGTTATTAAACTGTCTTTATTTCAACCCACGAGTTCTCTCAGTTTTACTCTTCTGATGCTCTCCCGCATCCCAGCCAGGGGAAAGCGGGCGAGTGACTGCGTGGTGCTAGTTGCCGCCTGGGGTTAAACCATGGCACACACAACCTTTTAGAACAGGAGAGGCTGGTGCCTCAGATTTAAGTTGGTGCAAATCCACTTAATTCCCAAAGTCGCATTTGTTAATCCCCGTTTTCATGCAGACCAAAGAGAAAAAAGGCAACAAATGAGGGATAGCATACAGGCTTCTGTAGGTACTGATCCAATAAAGAAGCTAGGCAGACTTCTCCAGAAATGTTGAGAGATACTTTGTTGTCCAAAAAACTGATACATTCACTGAAATCTTTGAAGAGCATGATACTTCTTCCAGTACCTTATGGGATGAATTATTGTATCTGCTTGATTTCATCTTTATGTAGTACATTTTTGTTCAGGCAAGTTTGTACATAGGTGGTCAGATCTCTGCTTTCACTGCAGAAAGAGGACAGATCATACAGGGTGCTGAAGATGTAGTTATGATCGTGCAAAATGGTTTGCATGGTGAAGGAAATGACCAACCCTGGTTGTGATACAGTAATTGACTATATCAGTGCTCCCAGTGCAGTACAATGCTATGAAGGTAATCAAATGAAACTGTTCGTTGGTTGTTTTTAATTTAAACTCTGGAAATTGTGGGTAATGCACCAGGAGGACCTTATTGGCAGTATCTAGATGCTAAAGGCAAATAAGTTTTCAGAGCATTTTAATGCAATTGCAAAAGCACATTCCCTTTCCCTCTCAGAGGTTAGAATTAGCCCAACAAATAGTATTTCTGAATACAATTATATATTAGCAAGGAAGTGGTCTAGCCATCGCTGTGCTGAGCAGAGCATCTTCCCTAAGCACTACCCATCAGGTATGAACAGCAGATTGTGTGGTATTACAAAGGGTGCAAATTAACAAGATTAGATTTTTAAATTATTAGGGAAGTGACTGTTTCACTTCTGCAGAATTTAATTTTTGAAGTTAGGAAAGCAATGAATTGTTCAATATCTGGATAGATGCTGTTTTCAGTAAAGTGTAAAAGGTAGGAAAGGGGTGAGGAGTAAAGAAATGTAATGTCCAGCTTGAAAAGAGTTTTTGGAAGATAAAATGTGAAACTTACTTGCATGTCATTAAACATTTCACAGCATTCCCTGAATGCTTGCAGCCAAGTAATTTTGCCATTCCTGTTTCCATTTTTCTGGCCTGCAAATCTGAGAGATGCAGTGTGCAACACACCTGTCTGAGTAATGACCCATAAAACTTGTTTATGTTACATTAAAAAATGAGGTGAATAAAGCTCAACTGCAGGGGGAATGAAGGACTTAATTATATGAAGATGTCACTCACTTCTATTGAGAGGACGAATCACTGCTTCAGTGCCCTGGCCTTTTCCATAAAGCTAAGCTGCACATATATACATTTCTGAGCACAGTAGAGTACTTAAAAAAGAAGCTTATAGCTTGAGGCTGATGGCTTCTACAGCCGCACCATGACAAAGAGAAGAGCTGGTTTAAATACCGGTCTTAGTTTACATCTGATTTGTGTTTTAGTTACAAGCCAGCCAGAAAGTACTGCACCTTTTATTTTGATGTAATTTGACATTTACTACTGTGACTTCATTTTTGTTTTTTGAAAGTCATGTATCAAGGGATCAGTGGTGTCCAAACTTGGGGTCAGAGATTAGTTTCTTGCTTACTTGTACGGTATAGAAAGAACAAAGTCATTTGTATATTTTTCATAACATGTTAGTACAGTATAAGAAAGAGATGGTTATTGTACTATGCTGCTGTTTTATTGAAACAGTGGAAAAGATTGTGTGGATGGGGAGGAAAATGGGAGGCAAGGAGGAGAAAGATCAGAGGAAGATATCAGGATAGTGGGAGAGTGAAAAATAGGTAGGTCAAAGAAAGTGATTGGTAGTTACTTTATCTTGGTGGTAATAGGGCACATGTAATTTTAGCCAGAGCTCTGATACACACTGTTTTGTGCATAAGGAAAAGAAAAATATTTTATCTAAATCTCAGGAAAAAAAAAATTCTAATCAGGTGCAAGTCCAGTTTTGTTTGAAAGCTTTGGTTTTTATGATATTTGATCCAAGCCAACAAACCTATCTCAAGTCAGTAATATGCTCCTTGCTTCTAGCAGCAGGTCAGATGGAATTTCACTATTGAGATCATCCATCATTGCAAATCGCTGTATTTTCTTTTTCAGGCCAGGGTCTGAAATGAGGCTGCCTATAAAGAAATCTGGGCGAGGATGTGCAATAGACTTGAAGTAGTTCCTGTGTGAATTGTAGTATATCAAATGGCAGACTGGAGGATCAAGGATAGAACAGGTCTTCAAATTTCTTGTTTCAGAATTGATTCTTATTAGTTAGCATGGAGACAGCATGGTCTAATGGTGTGATGAAGGCATAAGGAATAGGTGTTAGATGTTACTTATTGCTGGTACTTAAGCCTTTTACATGCAATAATATTAGAATGTTACCCAGAAAACCAGCAAAGGCATTTTAGCAGGGTAAATAAAAAAAATGTGACTGTTACTTAGTTCAAAGTATTAATGCACAAATTTATAGAATAAAACATCCCACACTTACCATTCGTAACAGCATACCGAACACCTTCTGTTTCTAGTCTGAGCTTTGCTAAGGTGCCCATCGTCATCATCTGTGCAGAACTAACCTGCACTCACTGATACTTCTTTCCCCCAGGTCTGGGATACTGTGTTAAGTAGGCAGACAACATCATGGGTAAGACTGTGTGGTGGAGCCAGTCTATGACCAAAAAATTAGCTTTATTGCACTAGAAGATGCTACAGTGATTGTGTAGCTCAGGAGTTCGGACATTTCACTTATTTTTAGGAGATCAGTATTGGGATAAGATAGGATACTACAGAGCGTGGTGGAGTGGGCAGTTGACCCCAGACACAGAAAATTGAAGAGAAATATTGTAGACTGCAGTACTTTGTCAGAACCATAGGAAGAGAGGAAAAAGTAGGAAGTTGCACATTAGCAGTGAGGACAATTGGCAGTGGTTTTCTGGGGCCTTCAGGTCTAGAATAGCTGAGGACAGGAGGATGTGAATCAGATCAAGGGTTTCAAATGGGTGGTGTGACCCCAGTCTTTAGTAGAGTACCACGATTGTGGATCAGACACAGAGCTCTGTGTTTGCAGCCTTTTCTTTCTAGTAAGCACTATCAATCTGTCATGTTTTATGAGCAGTAAAAAACTCACCCAAATTATTAAGAGAAATATAATAATAAAAGCTTAATAATTTTCCTGTTTCTGACAAGAAATAAGTATGAAAAAGCACTGTCAGAGAGAGCTCTCTGGCTCCTGCTTGCACCACCCAAATGCTCACTTCTAATCCTTTTGGTCATTTTTTCCCACTAAGACATTGTATTTATTTCTGTCTCTGACAACTGTTTGAAAAGTTGTATGCCTTCTGCACAGCGCTGTATTATGGACGATGTATTAAG
This sequence comes from Arenaria interpres, assembly GCA_013399435.1. Lineage (NCBI taxonomy): Eukaryota > Metazoa > Chordata > Aves > Charadriiformes > Scolopacidae > Arenaria > Arenaria interpres. Next base: position 57,744 of record VXAK01008837.1, on the reverse strand, counting down.
AGTCATATATCCAGCATGCCTTCTTTGCGGATACCTAATAACTGTGCCTCTGCTTCATAAAGAAAAAGCCTATGACAGGTTTATTCATCTTTTTATTTCCTTGTTGTGCTCTGCTCCCTACTGAAAAAGGTTCCTTTCCACTTCAGCCTCTTTTTCTCTTGTCTGGTTTGTAAATGCCAGGTGAATTTCAGTTGCCCAGACACTGGTGAGAGTTGCTTTCCTACCCCACAGACTGCCACTCATAAAACGGAGACATTACACAGACTTCTGTTTGCAAGGATCAAGCTGAAGTTTTGGACTAGAGGGAAGAGCAAGCAAAGTACAAGTGACAGTCATCTTTCCTTTCAAGATCAGAAAGGACACAGTATTAAAATTACTTAAAACATAAGTCAGTTCATTCCTATTCCTTTGAAGGCTTTACTTTTGATCTGATTCAAAATAGGTAGAGGCATCTTGTCTAGCTCATATCAGCTTCCTTCCTGCTTCTTGCAAGAGAAGAGCTTTGGTGATGTTGGGAAGGTTTCCTGTGATTTACCATGGCAAAAGACTACATGCTTCATGCATGTTCCAGGTGCATGATGGGAGTTAAACCCAAGACATCTGCTTCATTGACAAGAATATCACAGAGATAGTAATTCAACAACCTGATGCTGGATGAATGAAAAGACCAAGAAGGGAAGAGAGGGGTGGTCCACTTAGTTGTCTAACAAAAACTTGTCTCATGATGCATCGGTCCCTCCCATACTGGCCTGCGCTAATGGTATGTAAGGGGAGAGGGCAAAGGTTAAACCATGCTTAGAGGTCCCCAATAAGTTCATGGAAGTGTACATAGTCATGTATGCTGCCTTCCAATACGCTTTAAATGACCACATACATAGCATTTGCCCAGGGAGACTACATTCATGTACTCCAAAAAGTGTTTGAAAAGTTCCCGATCACGTCATTCCCTCTGCTGTAACTACTTCTCAGCCCCACACGCATGCTCATGTCTGTGTACTACACTCTCCCACACCTCATCTTCCTCACCCACACCCATCAGTGCTCTCAGGTACAGCAAACTCCTTCCCGCAAGTAGTGATCTCCTTCAGCAAGCTGTCGGCACTGAGAAACACACACGTGAGCCCACGCTCACACTTAGCATCCATAGTAGACGCAGCTTCCCATGCACATACATAAGTGTAGTCAGGTCACATTAGCATAGTTCTTAAAAAGCTTTCTGTCATCTGCAAGTGAAAGTAGAAGGATCACCTCCAGAAAACCTCAACCTCTTTGTCTTATATAGGAGAATGCAGGAAGATTATAGACTTTATAAAGGGGGCTTTGTACAGCAGGCAGTGGTGGCTTGTGAATTGATCTAACAGCAAGCACTTGAATATGGTTTTGGACTTCTGTGCAACTTTTATTTCATATCAGTGCTTTTCCCTTTCACACCATTTCCTTTTCAGCTCTGCTGTGGATAGGAAGAGCTCATGTAAATTGCAGGCAGAGAGCGATGATTGCTTTAATGGAAATAGCTCTTAATGAGGCAATTCGTTCTGCTGGGCTGCCATGTGCTAGCTCCCAATAACTGTTTAAAAATCTGGTAGCAGCAGTCGTCTTTTATTATTGTAAAACTACATCTCAGATAGGCGTTAGCGCTGCTCCTGCTAGCTTAGCCTGAGGGATTCTTTTTTTCTTCTAGTTCACTTGAGAGAAGTGCTGTCACAGAAAAGCAGAGTTTCCCTGGCTCAGTGTTGAACTCTGCATCGGCTGTCCTGTTACAGGCAGCACGAAAACCGCACGGCCGCACTGAGGCTGTTGGTTTTTACCTGCTGCTATCCCGAACACTCCCTTCTCTTTGTTCTGATCAGAACAAAGATCTGTGCGCCGGTGTGTGTGCCTAAGGATTGATCAGGTTGCTTCGTAATGCTGATATATAACTCCCAGTAGGATATCCCCCACTTTCTATCTTCAGCCCGTTCAGCACAGCAGGAGTGAGGACAATCAGTATATTGTAGCAATAAATTTTGAGATGGGTTTTATTGCCGCTGTTTGCTATCTGGCCACAGGTACCCACCCAGAGCTTCCACTGTAAGGTGCTACAGAGCAATTCTTAACTGTGGCATGGAGCTTGGAGAGTAAACAGGAGAGCCTGAGTGTTACGGAGTTGAACACTGCAGAAATGCAAATATAGTAGAAATAGTAAGAGCGTTTTATCTAAAGAATAATATGCTGTAGTGATGTTACTTCATTTTATCACTGGAAGGTATGAAGCCAATGATGGTTATTGTAGTACATTGAACTTTTTGTAGTGCCTTTCATCCTAGCAACTCAGAAAGCTTTAAAATTCAGTCATCTTACCCATCTCAGTGGAAATGCAATTATATCCAGAGTTAGTCAACGTTATGGCCATTTAAGTGGATTTGAGCAAAGAAGAAAATTCAAAACTGAGTCCTGGGACAACTGGATCAGTTCATTCCTGTTATGAGTTCCCCATACGATCTTAGGGAAGATAGCCTTTTGGTGCCTTTGTTCCCCTCCTGAAAGTAACGTTAATAGTCTTTACTATCAGTTATAAGGATAAAACATAAAAGGTGCTCAGATGCTATAATAGCAGTGGCCCTGTAAGGTAAAGTCTAATATCGGAGCCAGCAGCAGAAACTAGAAATCTGGGCTTCTGTCTCTGACTAAAATAACTAAATTACACTTGATCTATAGCCTTGTCTTTGGCAAAGTTTAACAACAGAAGATACTATGCCTTTGTTCTATAAGGCCTGCAATAATATGGTTTTTTGTCATTGCTGAAGTGTCATGGGAACTCCTGCTTGGGTTTCTGGCTTCTCAGCTGGTGTTGCATGTGGAGTCGTTACTGCCCACATGGAAATTCTCTCAGCTTCTCAGCCCAGAACTGCATCTCTCTACCTTTAGAAGTGTCAGTCATCATACTTTGGGCCATGCCTTTGTTTTGATCCACCACTGTTATGATTCATTTTGGAACAGTGACTCCTTTTACTTGCCTGCAACAACTGCCAAACACAATAGCCTGTTGAATACATTTGCATGTGCTTTGGGTAAAGGAGAGAAACAACAGTCTCTGTGAGTTTATTGGAGTCATCACTGTAATTACTTTCTGCATCTGAGGAAAGCAAGGTCCTGGCCAGAAGGAAAAGCACACACAGCTTGTGCAGAATCATAAAAAGCCTTTTTTACTCTGAGGTTCACAAGTTCAGTCTTCTTAAAGATCTGTGCAGATATCTTTCTGCCCTGCTTCTAGATTTCCCCAAGCGCCTGCCCGCAGTGCTTAAAGTTTAAGCAACCATTTGTGAATATCCTTTTTCTCATAATTCCTTTGCAAGATAATAGCGAATTATTGAAGCCATTGAAGAGTTAGCAAGGAAGAAAGAAGTAGAAAACGGATGCTAATTATCTGATGTGGATTTGCTGGAGGGACCTTGATAGGTTTTAACTCCTCAGGCCACTTGCTTTTACTCCCTAGCTGAAGTGCTTCCCTTACTCATGGCATTGCTGCAGGACTGTGTGTGTTTGCACAGGAAAGGAAATCGGGGAGCAAAATGAAATCCTCTTCCCATGGCCTCAGCAAGCCCATGCAGTCAGGACTTGGCTGTTGTGTTACCTTTGGTTTCTCAATCAAGTCATGAAAATCGATTCTAGCAGTCCTGAAATCAACATTAAAACATCAGATATTACATGGTGTTACAGGTTTGGTATGCCTCACACTAGTCTCTTTTGAGACTATCATCCATAATATAATGGCACGTGTGGGAGGACCTTTTACTCTGAACTTTGAAGAATCACTCATAATAGCTATGATATTTGCACAATCACTGTTATTTTGCATTTAAGACCCACTTTAGCAGTAATACCTAAAGGATATTAGTCATCTTCTAGTGATTATGTAGAAGAACATCTATATATTAAAAAGAAGTTCACATTTGAAACATAACCCTCTTTCTGCATTTCACCTGTTGTTTGCCTTAAATGACAAGATTTTTAAAGTGAATGCTAAACCTCTTCCTGGTGACTCTTGGGTGCACCTCAAGCAAGTGGTAAATAACCTAGTAAATAACCTAATAGATAATCATCTTACAAGCCATTGTGTGCACTGAGCATGGTAGCAATGACTTTTTTCTCTGATTTCAGAGGACTTCTGTTTGGCACCAGCTCTCACAATTTCCACTTGACTCATACCAGCTTTCAGTACTGCTGCACATCAGTCCCCAAGGTTTGCAGGGAGCCACTTTGCAATCGTGAAGCTTGAAAACATTATACTTCTCTCTGTGTACCCCAACTTCTCTTTCTTTGGGAATATTAACTTCTTATTGAATTCAGATGGAAGCCAGTAGAAACAACTAAGACTATTGGATTCTTCTCAGGTTGCTTTGTTGTGAACACCAGCTGCCATCTGGCTGATATTTTTTTGCTCTCATACCAGGAAAGTTTTGAAGATCAGGCAGAATAAGGAAGACAGCCAGGGACAGGACTAGATGCTAAATTCAGCTGTGCGGTTGGAAAGGTTCAGTGAATTTTTTTTTTTTTTTCTTTTTTTTTTTCTTTTTTTTTTTTTTTCCCCCCTGCTAGTGGTTATTAAACTTCCCGAGTAATGGCTGTAAGCCCCAGGAGGCTTCCAGGTGAAAATCATTCAAGCTTTTTCCCTAGCAGGCCTGATATGGGGAGAGCCAGCATGTGTGCGAGCTCAAATTCCCAGGGCTCTGCAATTTGGCTTAACCTTCGCAGGAATGCAGGGGTGTGTGGCGGCAGCACAGCCATCTGTTTCAGCGGGGCGTTCAGCTCTGGTGCACTCTTCTCCGCACTCTGATTAATTGCAGCTGTGTACAAATTAGTTTTCTCCAAAAAGCTATTTATCGCCCTCAAATTAACTGCATAGGCATTAAACCTCAAACAAACAGACAAAATAAGAGCAATAACATAAATGTCCAGCTTGGAGACCTGGTTTTGTCTTGGGCTTGTGGCACCGGTGCATGATGAGTGATCGCAGGCTTTCCTGGTGACTGAGTAGCTGCTGTTCTCTCTTCTGTCAGTAGTTAATTAAAGCCTCAGCATGGTGCTATAAGCACAGGGCTGTAAGAGGCGATGACAGAGACACAGCAGTGGCACCTGTACTTTTGGAGTCTAGGATGAATAGTACTTTTCTATAGTGGCAGAAGACATTACAGACAGTGCTACGCGGCCAGGTGCGGACAGTTGTGCACGTTCCCTCAGCTAGCTGCAGTAGAAAAACCATCTGGCTCCATTACCGCAGGACAGTGCCCACAGACGAAGTCCAGCTGTGAGGCAAGACTTCTTTGCAGAGGCACAGTCATGAGGTAATGTGTCTAATCATCTTTGGGACCAGAGCTGGCTCAAAGGACGGGTCTGACTGTCTGCACCCTGCATGCTGCCAAGTGCGCTGTTTAGACTGAGGGTTCCACTGATGTCCTGTCCATTAGTGTGTTCATGCGAGGTTCACACTTGCGCAGCGTGGAATATTCAGTCCAATCCAGGAAGGCTCTTACAAGGGTGCTCTATCAAGAAGCCTCAACAACTACCTTTTCAAAGCAGATCTGGGTATATCAGGTTATTCAGGGCCACATCCAGACAGGTCTTGAACACCTCCAAAGATGGAAGTCCTGTCCCATCCTGTGCTGTAGTGTTCATATATAGTGCAAAATATCTGGCTTGTTCATTAATTTGAAAATGTGACTTCATGTCTAATGTGATATAAAATGTGTCTCAAGACATATCTTGCAGCTGAAATGTTTTATTATATTTCATTTTAATGTATTATCTTTTAAAAACAAGTAATGCTCCACGCTTCTCTAAGAACTTCTATTGCTGATCTTAAAGTGCTTAACAAACAATAAGTCATGACGACAATGTTCTCTGCCTGGAGATGGATTTAGTTTTCTTCACTTCAAAGGGAGTGAAACTGAGGCAGAGAAGAGCCTTGTGCTGTGTTCCTGCTCTGACAGCAAACACAATGAGAGAGACAAGCATAAAGGAACAAGCACATCTGACTCCAAGTTCTTCTAGACCTATGGTTTTCTTTCAAAACAACAACAAAATAAAACCTGGGACGCTGAGTATGTACACAAACACACAGAATGCATTTCAATAAATTGTGTTATTCTCTGAAGTTTGAAACTTAAAAAGATACTCAGTATGCTAACTCTTTTATTATTCTTTTTTCTACAGAGAACATACACTAGAGATAGTTTGATAGTTTCCCATGATTATTGAAGCTGAATATTCATTCTATACAAAAGACTGCAGAATTAACAATACATTACAATTACATGTGCCCTCAAATGGGAACAGAGACTTATTACTTGTTTCAAGTAAAATAATTACTTACAGGAGTGACACATTGATTACTAATTCTTCAAGAAGTTATTATGCCTTACTATTTGAAAAACAAAGACTTGAAGTCAGAAATATAATTCTTACTAGGAGTTGCTCAATTTGATAAATGATTTTGACTCAAGTAATTGCTTTGTTAAAGCTAAAATGTGCTGAAAAAGCTTGAGTTTACTTTGCTAATGCTGCATAATAAGGCAACTAGTATTAATAATAATTATAAAGCTAATAGCTTGCTGAGAATGAACTGCTTTTTATTTGCTACCACAAAAATAACATTTAAAACTTTTGATCAGTTTGAACCACTCTATAAACTGGTCAGATTCAGAGGCGCGGGAATGCAAACACAGCAGCATTTCATTGTTATAATTTTTTATTCTTAGACACTGGTAGGTGGATGGAAACCCAAATAAGTTGGAGGTTATAGGTATAATGTGATTGCTAGAATTGCATCGTATACAGACTTTGCAGCTCTCTTGATCTTGCATGTCAATTGGATTAATTCACCGCAATATCCCCTTGTGAGTTTTGACCACTGAGACATAAATGGGAAAGTGGTTTGCCCCAAAAGTAGAGGTGAGACAGAGCTGGATTAGGTCTGCCCCGCCAGTATGGTGCAAAATCTCATCGTGAGCTCCGTAGAAAAAGCAATGGGCCTTACGATAGGTGTTCATGATTCTCAGCTTCGTACTAGTCAATGAAATTGGGTTCTGCTCCATGATACTTTAGTAGTGGGAAGCAGAGCAAATACCAGGCAGACCTCCCAGTGAGCTGGCTGGAATTGTACCCAATCCATCTTTTGGCTTTCCAGGATATTTTTATTGGTGGCAGTGGTGTTTTTTTTCTCAGGTAACAGGATTAATATGAATGAGAGATACTAATACCAGGGCTAATACGAGTTCATCCTCTTGATTAGCTGATAGGAGATTTTTCCTGTTTGTGAAAGTTGTATTCATTTAATTACTTTCGAGAGTGTCTGATGTTAAAAAATATATAATTTGAGTGCATTCAGCAGTTATAATTTCCTTATTTTCTTTAAAATAGTTTGGGGTTTGTGAGAGTCACTACTGTTACATCCCTTCATCATCCAAATTAATGTGTAGTCTGCTGAATTATTGGTACTGGAGCAAGTAGCAATTTTTAATTTTTTTTCTAAAGCAAACAGTGAGATTTCTCCCTGAGAAGCAGCTGCTAGTAGTATTGCGGCTTCCCAGACGGGGTGTCAGTGATGCTGTAGCAGCAGTCACCTTCATGGGGGAGTTCTGACATGCTCATATAGGGATTCTTGTTTTCCAGACTTACAGACCCCTAATTCAGGTCCCAATTTGGGAGTAAGGAGCAGCTGGCAACTAAAATAAAGCAGTTTGTTTTGTTTTGCTGGAAGACACAGATATGCTATTTCTTCTATACAAACGCTGCTTTTGAAAATGCATTCAGTGATTAGAAAGCTAGCAGGGTGCCATGGTACAAAATAAGAATTTGTGTGTTGGTCTTTTTTCCCAAGTAACAAGTGATAGGATGAGAGAAAAAGGTCTCAAGTTGTGCCAGGGGAGGTTTAGATTGGATATTAGGAAATATTTCTTCACCAAAAGGGTTGTCAAGCATTGGAACAGGCTGCCCAGGGAAGTGGTGGAGTCACCATCCCTGGAGGGTATTTAAAAGACGTGTAGATGGGGTGCTGAGGGACATGGTTTAGTGGTGGACTTAGCAGTGTTAGGTTTGTGGTAGGACACAATGATCTTAAAGGTCTTCTCTAACCGAAATGATTCTATAATTTTATGATTCTGTGTTCTCTGGTGTCCAGTCTTTAATGTTTCCCGTGCTTGAGGGAAAGATGTAATGCTTCCATAAAGGAACAAAGCATATTGCATCTTTATACTCACAGAAATATTAAATTCTGATTTTGAAGTTGATGACCAGCTTGTATCTATGAAATCTACAGATCTGACTTCATTTTTTTTTAATCAGATATAACCTAAGGAACTACCAAGTATCCAGAGTCCTTTTCTATTCACATCTGCTTTCTGCTTTTCAGAAGCTGTTCTGCAGGGCCACTTACCTGCGGGCAGAGAAGCAAGGAAAACCTTCTGAAAAGAGTGTATACGTTATTACTGAAGACAGGAGAAAGAAGTCATCTTTCAGTAGGGGAACTGCTAGCAAAGTGAGCTGTGAATGAAAGTGCTTTCTGGAAATCAGATTCCTCTCACAATTTTGCCCTGATGTGGCGAGACACAGTTGTTTCATCAGTCAACTTTTGCCTGAAACAAAATTAAGAGTAAAGCAATGCTCCCACACCCCATCAGTAACACTCCAATATAAATCTCTAATAAAGCTCCCTATTTTCTCTCTTCCACCACCTCCTCTTGCCTAAGCAGAGGCCACCAGTGGCAAAGCGAAGCAAGACAAAGAGATGCCTTGGCGTACAGGCAGAGAGCTGAACTGCCACCGGGGATTATCTTCTGCTACATTAGCATGGTTTTCACACATGTCCTGCCATGTTAATTGAAAGATCTTTAATTTGCATTTGGGAATTATCTGATTGACTCTCTTCCATGAACCCTCTTTACAATTATGCAAATGGTCCAGCACAAGGGAGAAACAAGTCATTTTATTAACTTCTAAAGCAGTGTGTCTAAAATAAAGAAAACGATGACAAAACTTGCTGATGATATAGCAAGCACTAACAACAGGTCCAAGAAATGTACGCTTAGCCCCTTTAGCAACCGAAGACCTTTATTTTATTTTAGATTCTACTGAGAAAGCTGCTTTGCAGATACAAGGGCATTGAACAGCCATCCATTATAAAACCCAAAACTGATGCTTTGTCTCACTTCTGATCAAAGTTTCTTCTCAGCTCACTTTATAGCGTCTCCCCAAGGACAGTCAGCATGTCTTGCTGTCAAGAAGAAACACTTCATATTCTGAAATAAACCAATCACTTCATCCAGAGCTGGCTCTCCTCCAGCTTGTTTGTGTGAAATATATCCTGGTTTGAGTCACTGCTTCAGTGGCTATTCAGAGAGTTTACATGATAGTCATGGTCAGCATGTCATCTTCTAGAAAATCCCACCTTTTTT
>VXAK01008837.1:20813-48304 GCA_013399435.1 Arenaria interpres | reverse complement strand
TTTTAATTATTTTTTTTTCTTCCTGGAAACACTCAGGGATGCGTTTGGGGTTTGGGATTTTATGAGAAAAAGGAAATGTGTTTGACATGATATTTTGTCCACTCTTACTAAAGAGTGCCTTGAAGCATTAGTTTCCACATTGTGAGCCTCATGTAGAGAAGAGGCTACACTGAATAAATGTTTCATCTATAATGGTGCACACCTTGTGCTTTCTAGCAAGATCAGAATGCGTTAAGGATCTTCATTGGTGCAGTATGGATGCATGCTCACATATGATGAGATTATATATAATGACAGCCATGTAAATTCACATCCCATACACTGATTCCAGAGTTTTGGAGAGTGTGAGTTGGTGATAAGTGCATTCCTATATGTGAGCTTTGATTCTCAAGAGGTTTTCACTCATGAATTCAGTATACCATAGGACAAAAAACCCTGATGTCTCATTATATCACTTCAATGGGAGAAGTTTTGGGAACATGAAATCATATGGGTCTACATTTTGTTTATGGTATCTGCTATAGTATATTAGTTTTTACTTTGCCTTTTATTACGGAGGATACTGTAGGAAAAGCATGAGTCTGATATAACCATATCTGAGCTTCCATAATTCAGTCTTTCTATATGGAAAAAATATGCAGCCATCTAGGCTCACCAACCTCCCTTCAGCATTACAGTGTGAATTCCTTTACCTCCAGGCCAGGTTAACCACCCAGACTCTGGGAGAAGATACATTTGTGCTCACTTTGGAGAACTAACCCAGCTGCAATGGTTCTGCAAAATACTTTATGTGTAATGAGGTATGATGAAGACGCCAGGTGCTGATGGGCCTGTCCTGCTGATGCAGAACTCATTTTAACCTCGCCCTAGCAATGGGCTGTCAGCAATGCCCATTCACCTCAGTATAGGAACTTCAAATTGCAGCATGAGGTGCCGTACCCTGTGAGATACGCTCATCATTTTTCACTTCTTTCTCTTCATGAATTCATAAAGACATTCTTCAAACCAAAAAAAAAGACCTGTCTTTCCTTGCTCACTCTTCCCATTCCCCCTTTTCCTTTTCACTGTCATTCTATTCTAATTTTTCTAATCCCCTTTACTTGCCAGGCACAAAGGAAAAAAAAAAAAATCTGCTGAGAAATGGATTTTCCCTTCAGGGTGATGCAGACTTCAAAAGAAAAATCAGTCATTTCAAGAGGGGAAAAAAGTTTAATCATGAAGAGCAATAATTACTTTCTAAATATTAGAATGGTAGATAAGGAGAGCAGAATTGAAATGGAAAGTGGGGCTTTCTCAGTTATTCATTATATTTGATTTGTAAGTTTGGAATTTCTAAGGACTTACTCTGTATTGCATCTCTGTATTGTAGTTATCATAACTGATAACATATCGAGACAGTTATCAGTTCCAGTTCTTGTGTTTCTTCAGAGATAAAAGATGGCAGTTTGAAAGTAATTGCCTGTTTTTTCACAGTGTGATCTCCTTACTTCCTTCTGTGCTCAAGCAAGGCATACGTTTCCGTTTCCAGCCATTTTGTAGATTCTCTGCTTTGGATTCATTCAAGAGTATAGGGGACTGAGCCTTAAACCTCATTGCATTTAAGCCACTAGAAATCCCGTCCTTAAGAACTGGTTTCAATTTTTTGGTGTTCTCTGAATACTAGCCTAGTTAAAAACAGTAGCAAACCCATTTTTCTACCTTGCAGAACATAGTTGCATTCCTCTACCTGTGGAAATAAAGAGCTCTTAAATGTTTTCACACAAATTTACCCACCATTTTACTGCAGCAGGATTGTTCTGTAAAGCATTTTATAAAACAAGTTCTCCCTCTGAATTTGCTCAGTGCTATTTCAAAGTGTATCTGCTCATGTTCCAGAATGACTGGTAGCACTTGGCACAAATACAGAGAAGGTTTTGAAGGACAAGGTTGTAAATGGGGAATCAGTCTTAGCAGAAGAGATAGTTAGAATTCAGCTTCTTTATCTTGCAGACTGAAGGAATAGAGGCGGTAGGATTGCTCTCTGAAACTGTATGGTGTTTACAAAGAGGAGGCTGGGAAAACAGTTATTTAAACTAAAGGGTTGCATGGCCCGAAATGGCCAGTACCCAGCTGTGAATAAGCTGTGTCTGGAAGTTAGAAGTGTGTTCCTAGCCAAAAGAGGAGTCCTCTGGGTGAAGGGGTCCAGGAGAACGAGTTTATTGAAGGCTTTATACAATGTGGACCTGAAGGAGTTGAATATTAGCTCTTACGCATTCAGAGGTTCCTTCTAGTTTTCATGCAATTTGTGTACACGAGTCTGTACTACTGACATTGTAGTACTGTATTAATGACAATATCATAGAGATATGAGAGTGCCTCTGTCTCACAGCTCTGCTGAGCTTCAGTGTGATGAGTTGTCAGCTCCTTGGCAGTGCAGCTGAGCGAGAGGCCCTTGCAAAGAGATGCAGGGCTCCCAGTGGCAGCAGTAGCAGACAATTCATTGATAAACGTGCAAGATAAAACCTTTTGTTCATTTGCTTAGTCACATCATACAAGGTCAAATTACCCCACTGATTAGGCAAAGAGTCAGCCATTCCACTTGAATTGAAATTTCTCTTTCTGAACCAGCGAGGTAATCAACTGTAAGGAAGAAAGGAGACTCATCCTAAATGCAACATTCCAAAAATCCTATATACTGGCTTCTGGTTGGGTTAAAGTGATAGGCACTCCTATTTTTAATAAATAAGGAAGTATTTTATATTCAGGTTTCAATAAGTTTATAGCTCAGCTTCTGAAGGCTAGGAAGAGCAGAAGAAAAATCCTGAGCACTTCGAAGATATCACTCGAGGCAAAACTCTGAATACTGACATTGGCTGGTATAGAAATGCATTAAAAATTATTAGCTGGATTTGCTGGTAGAGCTGGATGTCCTGTTCAGTGGTATCTGGAGGTGAAACCTTGCAGGAGAATTTTGGAGCAATTGGAAGTTCAGCCAGTGTTGCTCTTCACAGCTCCTTTCCAGCTGGGGTGGATGGGAGAGAAAGATGCTTGAAATTTTATCTTTCGGAAAGTAAATATGATGTCAGAGCTAGTCAGAGCACAAACAGGCAATATGGGCTTTTCTAGTCACGTTATATGAGGACAAAAAATCTTAATCATTAGGTAAGGCTTAGGCAATGCACTTGAAGTGAAAAAAATGCACATAAAGTGCACATAAAGTACAAAAGCCCTGAAAAAGGAGAAAAGAATGAGGTATCTTGACAACTCCAGGTACATGTGAGGTAAACTCAGTGAGCTAGTGCTGTGCCCCTCAGCTGCAGAGTTTGTGGTTTCAAGTACAGAGTGAAAAGAAATAGGCAAGGTACTGGGCACAGAATAGCCCGTTAAATTATTCCTATTTAGGCTCAGAAATGAGGAACAGAATGTAATATGAAATTAAGTACTTAGAAATTAGTATGGGCCAGGTTTCAACATATGGTACTGATTCTTCAGTTTGATCAATTTAGTCCTTAAAGAAATCACAACAATGATTAGTTCCTGGCTTTAAAATGTTTTGGGTGAGAATTTTCCTTGTTTTGGCAAGCCTTCTACCCACTTCAGCCTGAGGAGGTTCACTGCAGATCAGAAAGGGATGAAGGGAGAGATAGTGGAGTGGAGTCTAAAGTCTTTTCCTCCCCCGAAGCTGTGTGCAGCTAGCAAGTTCCCAACGCTGCGTGAAGTGCAGATGCAAGATCAAAACTCATGCCACCCTCTCCCCACAGTTAGAATAGGGCTCTGGATACCCAGGGGGATAACACTGCCCTGATCAATAGCTAGTGTGTAATGTGTTTTTATGTGTGGCATCCACCTGTGCAAACTTTGGTTTGAATTAGACGAGAGTAATGTGCTGTACAGTGCTTAAGGACATAAAAGCGACACTCAAGCACAAACAGAAGGAAAAAGAAGGAAGTTTCTCTCTCTGTACTGTAAAATAGTGAAACAGGCATTATTTTGTACTCACTCTACCAGTGACATTTTAATTTATGAGCTAAGAATGCACTGATTGCTGGCTGCAAAAATTGATTTGGTGTTCATCTGATTCAACCCATGTCAGAGTTTGAAAGTAATTATGATAGTGGAGCTGATAGGCAGGCAATTACATTTTTCTTCTCTCTCTTTCTCTCCATTTTTTTCCTGAAGTTGTTCTTGTCAGAAGGCCCTGCAAGCATAAGAGTATAGTCTTTGGCAGTGTTATTTCCTGCATTATTAAGGTATAGTCTCAGTCAGTGATAAAACTGCACTAACTGCTTTCCGTAGCTCAGCCTTTGTTATCCTCTTCAGAAATCTCCCATGTTTAAAGAATTAAATTAAAGAATCCATGTTTAGGCAAACAATCTTGTGCTGCTCATACTTCCTCCGCACCCTCAGCAATGTTAGCTCCGGGTGTATTTCCTAAAGCTGCTTCCCGCCGTCATTCAAATTACCCTCTGCTCGTGTCGCGCTCTCTGCAAGGTTATCTATCTACATGGTAGTGTTGGGGAGCTTAGAGGCTGATGTTTGTTCTTTGGGGATGAGAGTCTCTCTCACCAGACAGCTGCTCCTAGAAGGAGATGCTGTAGGTCCTTGTTCCTACACTCCTGATGCAGCAAGATCTGGGACGAAATCTCCTGCTTTGAACTATTCAGAAGCATGGATGTCAAGCCTGGATCCTTTTCACAGGGCTAACCCTTTCTGGGGACTACATCTTCCAAGGTGTCCCGAGAGTGCCTCGCTGTCACGCACACATAGCATAGTATGTCTGAAATTTAGGTGCTAATAAAAAAAAAGATGATTATCTGAAAACTGATACTTGGATGCAGTTCTTTTTCTGAGATGGTTTTAAAGGATATTTGGGGTTGTTCCAGCATAGAACAAAAGCTAGTGCTTTGGCATCATAATTTATCATAAAACTGAGCTGTTATTCCCTTGTCTGGTGTACTAAATAAGTTGCTTGTTTGCCGAAACAGCAGTACTTGGAACAGTCTCTTTCATCCTCTTGATACTGCAGTATCTTAATAATAGGATTTTGATCTGATTAGAGGTTGTGGGTAGTATCATAATTGTTAAACTTCAGGTAATAACTGTTGTATCTTCACATATAAGCTATATGTTCTCTGAAAATGTGGAATTTAAAGAAATCTTTCCCTGCAAACTTAAAAGCCTGTGTTTCAGTCAAGATCAGTATCTTCACTGGTATTAAAGAGTTACTGATTTTTCCTCAGTCTAAAAGAAGAAGGGGTAGCAGAGAAAACCAGGAGTAACGTTGGAAGTAGGAGACCAAAGCCTGTGAGCTTCAGTAATGGCTTCTTACCTATTATCTATTTATTTCATTCTTTCGCTCACTGTATATTTTTCCCTCTTTTGCTGAAGTGGATGGGAAACTATATCTGCTTTAAGTTAGTGGCGAGGCATGGAAATGTATAGGAGTTGTGTATTTTCATCTATGTCCTTTACATTCACATGATATACAGGATTTAAAGAAACTGTGACTATAGAACATCATAGGTTATATGCTTTCAGGACAATGGCTTCTCTACTCTCTGCAAAGATTTGCCTACTGGTATTCAGTTACTCAAATGGGTGGCCTGGCGAGAGTCAGTGGCTTCTCCCCAAGGTTTCTAAAGGCTACATTTCACATGGAACCAGATTCTATGGTTTGCCTGGGGCTGTGGGTTTTTGATTTATTTGTTTGCATTCTCTTTGTCCTTACTAATTTAAACTTTGAAACTGTTTCATCAGTGACCTCCTGTGGACAGCAGAGTCCACTCTAGAGTGAAATGTCACGATCACCCAAAATGTTACAAATGTTTTGAGGAGAAGACATCATTGTGGGCAAACATATGCTATAATTTTTACCAACTCTCTGTTGGGCTGTAAAGCACAGCTGTGGTTTTTCTATAAACTTCAGGGCTATTCTCATCTTCTAATTTGATTCAGGCAGCGTTTTGACATTATATTTAAGCCTGATTAACTGTAGAACATACAAGATACATAAAAAGAGATAAGGAAACAGTTTGGAGCAGATTCTACAGTTTGGCCTCACATTTCGAATTTAAATATTGAGACTTCTATCTGTTACTGATCTTGTGTGAATCAGTATGACTACTCCAGTCTATTTTTAATAAAGCCCCATTAAAATGCATTGCTTCTGTCTCTGGACACCATGACCCTGAGAGGCATTCTGTGGGCTTACTCGGGTGCCTTCTGCAACGTCAGAAAGGTGGCAGCTCATTGGACCTAGAATGACTGAGAAATCTGGCATCTTCCCAAATGCATTACCACCTCTTCATAGATCCCACTGCCATATACATTTCAGCAGATGGCATTCTGAGGCATCTCAAGAGTTCCATCTTCTTATAGGGCCTTTAATTCAAAAATGTCAAAAACTGAGAACAGAAGATATGCATTATTGGGCACTGGTTTATGTACGTGCTTAACCACACTAAACATGGAAAATTAGTTTTTATGTTGACAAATGGCCAGGCTTGGTTACTTTTGGACATGTATTCAAGAAGGCCAAAAAAAAATTAGAAACTATTAGGAAAAAAAATTAAACCAGAAACCAGAAAATGTCGTTGTGCCGCTGTGTAAATCTGTGTTGTGCTTTGCCTTCCACGCTGCACTCAGTTTTGGCCATCAGCTCTCAACAAGCTGTCTATGACAACTAAAAAATCTGCAGAAGAGACGAGCAGGGATGATCAAATTCAAAGATACGCAATGGTTCCCACAAGGTCAAATAGGCTGGCATTCTTCAAGCTGAAAATTTGTTGACCAAACAATGATAACAGAGTTCTCTAAAATCAAAATGGTGCAGAGAAATTGTGACTAGGGAATGACTTCTGTTTCTCATGCAACAAAGACCTGACGGGTGAAATAAAGCAGCAGGAGGCTGAGATCAAACAGGAGGAAGTACTTTTACACAAAGTGTAGAATTTGGGAACTTGCTGCCATATTATGTTCTTAAAATAAAAAATATAAATGGATTTTAAAAGCTAATATGCCAGATCGTGCTAGAGAAGCCCATTAAGAACTATGAAATACGAAACCATAAAGCGTAAAGATGAAGGTATGACCACTTCCTAAACTGATGCTTGCCCCTCCAATTAGAATATATGAGAGAAAAGTAATTCTGCATGTTTCTTTTGTGCTTATCCTTTCTCTGTGAACAAACATAACTGGCTAATGCTAGAGGCAGGAATCAAGTCTTAGATGGATTTTGAGCTGGCATACTTATGCTCTATATTTACATGTTCTTAATGCACAGTCATTATAAGTATATATTTGCATTTGGAGCACTTGCGTCTGTGACTTTGTATGGATGGATACCAGACATACCTTCAGGCATTTTAAAGAGGCTGAAAAAGGCAAAAATGAGATACAAGAAGCATCACTAGATAAAGAAAGACAGAGGTAGTAAACCTCCAACACTTTTTATAATTCTTGAAAAATTCACATTGGAGGAATCCCCCTCTAAATGGGAAAGCCTTTGTCTGTAAATTGCATCAATATTTCATTAATTAAATTCATTTTTCTTTCTGTCTTCCTCTCTCTCTTTTGTTTAATTAGGATGTAGTCATTTACAGCCAAACCTCTGTTCAGCTGCTATAAAATATTCATTTCCAGTTGCAGCTTGATAATGAAACGGTATCCTGCAGCCCATTCAGACTGTTGCAAAGCAAGGCAAAGCACCAAAGGGAAGGGAATAAATGCATTTTTTTAAAAAAACCCAACAGACTCAAACATGCTCAGTGCAAACTGGTTTCAGGCAAAGCGAAAGGCTGCCAGCTAAAAAGCAATTTATGTAATACATTGGCAAGGAGGTGGGAAGCCAGTGAATAGAACTTAATGAGTTGACAGCTGTCGAGAGCTCCATGGTGTCAGATCGTAGCATTTGTTTCGATCATTTGCACATTGTGGGTAAGTGGGAGACTTGGGTACAAGGGATATCCTGGGACCAGCCAGGCAATTTGTTCCACTACCCGTGAGGTGCTGAGGTTCAAAGCCACCTGGTACGGAGGTTACAGAGCGTTTCTCTGCACCTGTTGGAAAAGCTGTGCTTTGTCTGAAAGCAAGGTTTGCTTTCTGAGGGGATGAGTACTGGTAGTCCACCATGGCAGGGCTGTTTTTCTGGAGTGGTTTGCCTTTGGTGATGAATGGCGTTAAGCTCTGCTGCGGTTTATTTCTGTCGGTGTGCGCTGTAGGTTTTCTCCACTGATGAGGAGAATTTGCAGCAAGTTCCTTTCCTTCTTATGCAGGGGTCCCAGTTTGCGGGATGGTGCAGTCATTTCCAATACTTTATTTCATTTCAGAAACACTAAAGAGACTACAGGATTTCTTAGGTCCCTCCTACCTCAATCCCACATAACAATCTATTTCTTGCAAATTCCTGACTTGAGTTATTGCAGTTACATGCCGACTAACAATCGCTGAGGCAATTATGGGCTATTTTTGAAAACTACTTTGCCATCTGAAGCATTTCAGAGTAATACAGTGCTATACTCGTACTCCAATGTTCTGGCAACATCGCTACAGTGTCCCAGAGTACAAAAATGCACATGCTTTGATTTTACACACTGCTGCCAGTCAAAAGCCTGATATTGATATAACTATGCCAACTTTTGTCAGCCTAGCTTGCAACGCTCAGAGGTGGTGTAACTCTGCTGGCGAAAACCCTTCTTCTGTCAGCGTTGCTGGATCTAAAGTGAGCAGCTCTGCCAACTTGGATAGGCCAGCATGGCTGTAATGCCAGTAAGCTCTCCGGTGTGAGCAGGGCCTGAGTTTGAAAATTAAATGCTAAAAATGCCAGAAGGCAGCACCTTTTAATGTCAGTGGCTTCTATGACTTGTTTCTGAATAGTGCAGATGACATTTCAATAATGATACTGTAGAGAAAGGAATTTTAAGGAAAAGGTAACTTGTTTCCTCCCAGGAGAGACTGGAGACACACCATCATCCCAAAGCTGTTGCTATAGCTGTTAGAGCAAGGGAAAATCAGATTTTGTCTTAGAACAAGGATGGTCAGATACTTTCTGTTATTTTTTTCTTATTATTAAAAGGCAGAAACTGACTCAGCGGGAAGCCTATGCGCACACTTTTGTCTGTCTATGCAGGGACTGGAGTACTTCGGATGTGGAGAAAATTACCTCTAGCTACATTTTGGTCTTGTCCTGATCAACCTGCCCAGTTTAATGCATTCCTAAGACTGAAGTCAAATTTTCTGTGGGCTATCCATAGTCTGGAAGGACTAAGTATTTCTGTGTATTACTAAAGGCTTTTAATGGGCACTGCATAAAATCAGGCGTGTTTTCTTTTGTGATTTCCACTGTTGTCAACACTATAATTAGAATATATGAGAGAAAAAATCTTTTTCAGAGTACTACCTTGAAAGGTCTTGAGTAAGTGTCTTGCTCAAATTCATTATGCAGAGCTGCTTTATTTCATACTCGTCATGAATTTCATGCTATCTTGCAATCTCTACCAGAGGTTATTGAGGTCAGAAATGTTAGATTACAGCAAAGCTGAGTTTAGAGACGGCTTTACTGACAGCGGAAGAAGTTTTCTCATGGATTTAGAGCTTCATGTCCTCTCCTTCTAACAATGTTCCTTTGGATGCTTGTTTCCTGGTGTCTCCCAGCTATGGCTGTGGAAATCTGAAGGACGCAAGAGGAAAAACTTGTAGTACTTGATATGGTGATAGACAGAATTGCAGAGAAACAGAAAGCCACTTTGCTGGGTGTGGGTTGGATTTTCCCCCCCTCTTTAAACAGGTAGAAGTATAGATGTTCTCAGCATGTTCCCGGTGGTGTTTAAAGCTGCCTGAATTCCTTTGTCTAGCTCTCTCCCTCGGTAAGTGCATTCCAGCTGAGCGTCTATTGGGCCATTAAGGCTAACTTTGTTCCTTTTTTTCATTTTACACAAACACAAAAGATTGATTTGTCTTTACTACAGTTAATCAAACTCAATAGAGAGCTAAATAAATAAGCAAGGAAAATGGCCTTCTTATCCATTATGGAGAGCAAATGCTCTGATTAGGCAGGGGCTGCGGAGGAACCCAGCGGGGATAAGTGTTCACCATGTTTGTTGTGCATGGGAGTCTGCCTACCCATTGGCAGAATTTTCTTGCATGACAACTGTTTGCAGCTTGGACCACTTGATGTGACATTTAAGTGAAGTTCAGTTCAAATTTAATGGGATCCCAGGAGGCTTTTGTTATGTTCACCAGCTCAGGAGGTTGAAGTTTACCTGGCTTCATCAATACTTGATGGACCAGGTATGTTTTTTAAGCCAATGGGTATATGTTTGATGGGAGTAATTTGTAGATCTCTTTCCTTGTTTAAGTTAGTATTAGAGGAGAATGGACAAACTTCTGTCTCTAACTTTCCCAAGCTTTTCCCCATGATTCCTGGTGGTGGTGGGACTGATTTGGTTGCTGATTTACCTTTTTGGTACCTGGCTTTTGCTAACATGTGATGTGAAGTCAGTTCTCTATCCCCCCAGTGAAGTTGTTGGTCTATTTGCATTTCAGAAGGAAAGAAAAATAATGTTGATGATAGAAAGGCATGGTTTTTGAGCATCAGATATTTGACAGAGGTATTCCTGGATGGAATAATGTCTAGAACTGTTTAACTTCATTTTGATTAGTTATGACCTTGGTAATGTCGATATTTTAGTATGTTAATAAGTTAATGGTAATATATACCTTTTGTTGTATACACAGATGTTTCTATAATAGCTGATGACAATCATTTATATCCTATATCAAGAGAGGAAGGATGGACTTGTGGTTAAGAGGCTGTCACTGTTCCTGTCTTCTGCCACAGTTGCCTTTGTGACCTTTGTGTTTATGAACTTTCTTATTGTTTATAAACTTAAACTATTTATGGTCTTTTTTAGCAAGTATGTTGTATATAAGCTAATATATAGGTATTTACAGGCTATTTTCCTTTGTTAACTGTTCTGTCTATATAACGCTGTTCAGGGAACAGCTCTAGGTACTGATATGTACCTAGTGGGCCAGGATTTATTCTGCATTTATTTATTCTACATTATGTTTATTCTACATTTAAATGTGTGTGGCAGCCCCCTTCCCCTTATGACTTAATGTGTGAATTCTGTGAGTAACAGTATTTAAATGCCATTTCCTAAGTGTGTGTTAATGTTTAGAGAGAAAGGAGAATATTTGTCTGGAAAGAGAAGTCTATTGCATTAATGTGAATATTCAAAGACAGTTGTTTATCTTATTGGACTCAGAGGTACTTACAATAATTGCAGAAGTTGTTTTAAGGCACATTTATTCAGAGTGATTATGTTTATTGTTACTTTATGAATAACATACCCTGTCACATTAGCTTTTAAGTGCCACGGTTTGGACCATAGAATAGCGTATTTTCTCCTTTATGAATTTTACTGCTGTATACGCCAACTTTTGGGGGCCTACATAATAATAAGTAGCAGAAATTAAGAGAGAAGCCGGGGAGGAGGAGAAGAATTCCCTAATTTAAAAAAAAAAGTCAGTGATCACCGTGCAGCCCCTTGGGTTGGTTTACCAGTCGCTTCCCGTTTGGTGCTGGGAGGGATGCTGTGGGCCAGCATGGGGCTTCGGTGCAGCCAGGGCACAGCCACGGCCCCTCCACCATCAGCTGCTGGGCTGGGCTTTTGCAGATCGGGTGCATCCTGTTAGGCCATGCTGTCGCTTGCCATCAGTGATAAATACATGAACACGCTTGGATTTTCTCCAGGGAAAGATGTCCCCTGGGAGAAGGTCTCCCATATCTCTAATTTCTCATTAAGCCTCATTTGTACGAGATGATGAGATTGCAGCACTAGGTACTACGGCAATAGGAGACTGCTTTAAAAATAGAAACAGGACTTACATGGTTTTATTAATGACCACCTAAATAGAAATGCCAGTTAAATTGCATATGTGGCTGCCTCTTTGCTACATAGTAACCTTACTTTACAGATTTGTTTCTTTTAAATCATGTGTTAGGGGGGAGTGCAACATGGTGTGCAGATTTTGAGGCTTAAGAGATTGTTATTAAAGCTACTGTGCTGTACTTAGTTATTTATTTCTTGCTCAGAGTGATCCAATCAATAACAGAACAAAATCAAATACAACTCCCTCCCCTCCGAGGAAGAAAAGACAAGCTAAATAAAGATGTCCAGGAGCAAATGCCAGCAAACGACATATTGATTTCCAGCAAAGGAGCAAAGTATAAATGAAAAATATTCTTCTGACACAGTTATTAAGTGCAAGGTAGCACGCAAAGAAAACCCATTTACTCTTACTAGAGGCTGAGTCTTCAAAGGGCAGCTGATTCATCTCAGATCATTTGAGTCTCTAACTTTCTGAAACATAGGCTTCCCTTTAGTAAAGGATTTTTCTGCACTTAGGCTTTGCTTTGAGAATGTAAAATGTTTACTAAAATTCTGATTGTATGCCAAGTAAGCAGATAAGTTGTTTTCTCCCCATTTTATAGCAGTATAAACAGAAGCATGAGGAAAGGAGGCAATTTTCCTGGTGTCAGACAGTGAATTTATGACAATATCAAGATTATAAAGTCAAGCAACATGAGGGCTCTGATTCAATGTCCTTGGCAATTTGGACTGGGGCAATCTAAGACGTTACCGCTCCCCAGTGGCCTGCCCCATCCTTCTGCTGGTGAAGTAGATAACGTGTTTGTTCTTCAGCAAGTGTAGTTTATGGGCCAGCATATTAATAAAATTATTTCTGTGGTTAATCCATCGGACTGTGTGTGCGTAAGGGGCTAGGCTCCACACCAGCAGGATGCTAAATTCTGGCAATAGACTGGCTTTTTCCTACGTAACTCTGAGAATCTTTACTCAGCCTTTGCTTCCTGCATCCTACTTTAAGCAGATGCTGAGGAGAGGGGTAAATGGAAGCCGGTGCTGCCATGTGCATTTGGCTGGTTTTTGGTACTTCTGAGGGAGATCTTGGCACAGGGGAGACCACTCTGAAACTATTTTCAGGGTATTTCCTAAAAGAAATGTCTTCTTTTTGAAGCCTGTTGGACAAGCATTGGGAAACAACACTGTGTAAATTTTTGTGGTTTTCAGGAGGTTAGACTCCTGAGCAGTGACTGAATTTAAGTGGTTTGGTCCTTCCAGCAGCTCTCACTGATTTCAAGGTAGGAGTTTTTGTGCATTCAGCTGTAATGGCTTAATTTTTGGGATTAAGTGATTAAGTTAATGTAGTCAACAGTGGTACACCTAGTGTACCTTTCTTCTGGAGTTTTCACTTGCATCACCACCATCTGCATAACCAGGGTTATGCTTAAAAGAGAAGGCTGATGGTTTCTCTTTCAACTGGCAGGTTTGTTTCAATAAGAAATAAAAATATAATAGGGAAAGGGAACAAGCTGTATCAAATCATGAAAAGGACACTCAGTGTAAAAAATCCTTCCTGTGTGATTAGTCTAAGAGGCCCTATACTCAGACAGTGTGTGCAGACACACAACTTCCATCTTCAACGTACTTCTTTGGAAGCAGGCAAATGCTCGTGGAAAGGAGCAGTAAATTGATAAGAAGGGGGAAAGAGGCTCCTCTCATGCCAAAGCTGTATCTTTTGTGTTTAAGCCAAGAAGTTATGTTTTACAGTCTAGTTCAAAATTCTTGCAAATCTTGAGGGTTACACTGAATAGTTTGGAAAAGACTTGCCAGTTGATCCTTTACCACATCAAGATGAAAGGAACACAGTTATTCTGTGTGCATATGTAATCAATAAACAACCAATCTAGATTCCTGGAAATGAAATTTTATTTATTTATTTAGCTCCTAAATAGTATGTAATTTCTTCAGGCCAAGAAATAAATTGAAGGGATTTAGGAGGATTTGCTTATCAGCAGAACACCACGTAGCATTACATTCCTTCTGGTTTTGGGAAGGTACATTGAAGTTGGGTTAAGCTGCTGTGGTTCAATACTTCTCTTTCCCCTGTCAGGGTGCCTTGAACAACAGACGGATTAATCCTTCCCACTTCCCATTCTCCCCTCTTTGCCCTCCCTTCTCTTTTTCTCTTTGCCTTCTCTTTCTCTCTCTGCTCACACCCCTACCAACATCATCACCCTTCCCACTGCCGGCAGACACAGACACAAGGCAGAAACATCACTTTTCCCCCATTGTCTTTGCACAGCTTAGGGACAGAACAAAGTCCCTGAAATTTGGCATCAAATCAGGTCATGAAGAGTCAGACTTTACAGTCTTAATGAACTATTGATTCTATTGAGACAGGCTTTCTATTTTCAAAGGGCTAATTCAGCTTTCAAGGCTCTTTTTAAACATGACTGCCCATGACTCTGGATTGACATACAATTGGGGGGATTATTTTTTGCTTTCTTTTACTTAACTGGTTAGTTACCTAATCTCTTGTCTGCCGTAGTAGTGGACACATCGCTGATTTTGTTAAGGGGTAGTGCTCTCATGATGCCTACTTAATGATATAATTTTACAACAAATCAGCTTTTATGTCCAGCCAGGAGCACACAGCCAGGAAATGCACTTTTGGGCTACTGTTGAAGGGTACATGCCTGCTGGTTACCCACCAGCTCCTGGCCAGTTAGGGTCCTGGGAACATAAGGATGGATTTGTTCCCATGGTCTGAACAGGTCTACAACAGTAATATCTTCTTGCTCCAAGTACAGCTGGCTGAAAGGCTGTGCTGGATAGCTTTACCGCCTGCTTTGGAATAACAGAGAGAAATGCATGATGATGTGTTTATATTACATAGTGATGGGGAGGATGCAAATACCGAATTGATTTAGAGTGGATTGGATAGGACTGAAGATAGATGGGGCAAGTTTTTCCCCACTAAGGCATATACACTAATGGTTTTCATACCTGAATGGCTCAGGCAACTGCTTACCTTCAGTACTGGTGGTTGCTGGTATTTTTTTGGGGAGACTTCTCTATAGTTAATAAAGATCACTATGAGATTTTTCTTGCTGAAAGTCATCCTAAGTATTTTTTGGCTTGATTTTATCCACTGCTTTTCTGAAGCACTCTAAATAATTCATCTTCCTTCCTGATGTTTATTACATCCATGTGACACCTGTAGACATTTATCAGACCTTTAGTCCTTGTTAAGTCAAGCTCTGATGTTCAGTTTTGCTAAGCCCGTTTCATTCATACATCTCTCCAGTTCTTTCATCTTTTCAGTGGCTTTTCTCTGAATTGCCTCCAATTACTCAAAATCTTTTGGCATTGAATTGTCCAAAACTAAATGTAATGAGCTGTGCTGTCTTGCTGTAAATTGTTTTAGCCTGGTTGAGATCAATGCCAATTTAAACCAACAGAGGGTTTGGCCCTCTTGCTTTCGTATTCACCTCAAATGAGCTATATGAAGAAAAATTATTAGTTTCATGTTATTGGCTGCATTACCCCTGCAGAGGCAGACACAACCTCAGCACCAGTGTGTGGGGATGCAGAGGGCTTGTATGTCTCTGTGCTGTGAAAAGAAAATACATGTTGTACTATTCAGTGCTAATGAGTTGGACAGGATTAATACCCTTTAGCAACAGATAGTAGATCCAGGACTCCCCTTAAAAGTTTATACAAGCCCAAATTGCAGCTTCTTTCATAATACCTTATTATCATTTTTGCAACATTTCTAATATTTTCCCATTTATATGCAGATTCTTTGTATCTCTATGTAGTAGCTTGAATTTGTCTAGGCTGAGTCTCTTACGTCTGCTGTACTGTAATGAACTTCAGGGTATTTTGCAAATAAAGATTAAATAGAAAGTAAGAAACAAATATAAGGTGTAGAAAGGACAGATGAAGGGTTCCCATTTAATCGGAATAGTGTGAACAGAATACAAGTTCTTTAAAAAGCTCAGTTATCAAAGTACAAAAGGTTGAGGTATTCAAGCTAGAAATAACACCTAATGAGATAGACACTTCCTCTGCTATCTTCTTTTGGCAAGGCAGCAAATGCCTTGAGCCTCTTCTTTGCCAAGAAGCATCTTGATTTCTGGAAGACAGAAGAGCATCACTAACATTTTGCAATTCCAGGGGGAGCATTCTTACTGTATGCTGTTATCCATAGAAGACAGTGTGTTGTCCATATTCCATAATAAATTTGAGATACTTAGAAACTACAGCAGTACAGCAGCATTGGAGGGAGTCAAGTGGTCAGATGTAAGAAAAGTATGTTGAGTTTCAGCTCTGTACATTTTAGGTGTGAAAGGCAAATGCACTGCTCGGCTTAATACAGCTGTATTTCTCCACTGTTGGGAAGATATTTGTGCCTGGCATTTTGTGGTGGTCATATTTCAAGAAGGATTGCAATTATGCTTCCTTGGTGGCAAAGAGATTTACACTTCTCTCTCAACAAAGCATTTATTGTTGCTTTTCAAATAATGGAGTTGAATTGGAATTAACGTGTACGGTGTGCAGAACAGTTTTAAGCAAAAGGCATGCAGGAAAATTGAACCCTACTTTTCCAAGTGAAGCAACTGCTAAGTATGTACTTCTGGAGGAATTTGTTCAGGGTTTGAATTTATGGGTCCTTGTCTTTTCTCTCCCACTAGAAGTGAGAACTCCATCATTCTTGGGTGTGTTATTTATAATTTCATAAAGCTGTTCTGTGGCAGGACTTATTTTACCCAGCGTGCTTAATCTTTCAGTGCACTCAAAGAGCAAGGTGTCAAAAAAACTTTGCGGTTGGGAAAAGGAAGATTCAACACCTGCCATTTTGTATAGAACAAAGGAGCAAAGATTGTGGATCTGACACATAAATTAGGGCTCTGGGCACTTGGAAGGGTTGGACAGGAGTGGAGTCATCTTGAGCAGGTCTTTCCAAACCATCCCAAATTCCCTTGTGCTTTACATCCCACGCCAGTATGTACGGTGTAATGAACAAAGATGTAGAACCATCACCGTGGAAAGATTGAAGAGGCCCTTAAAGTGAATAATTAGGAGGAGGTGATTACAGAACTAATAATTCATGGAAAGGAATGGGGAGCCAATTCAGTGAAATTGAAAGAATTTGAAGGTAAATATGCCCATAAATCCTCCAGGGTGGACTCAGAGTTTAGCACTTTCTCCTACCCAGGTTTTATTCCAAGGCAATTTCATTAAACACTAGAGAGAGGGAGAGAAAAAATAATAATATAAATGCCATAAAAAATCTTTCAGAGGAAGGAATAAAAAGGGTTCCTGCCAGAGAGAGATTTTATTGAAAGTTATTATAATACCTATCTTTAGTTTTATGGCCTTTAATACAGGGCCAAGTAATTTCAAAGCTGGGGTTCTTTAAAAATGAAATACATATTTTAAAATAGCATAGTATGAATTATTATTTTTAATATAGAATTCTGCTAATATATGGAATAGAAAAATATTTTCTCTCTCATGTTCTTTCCAATAAAAACACAAACATCATTTCCATCATAGCATACAGGGAAGTTTCATTACTATCATGTTGCCTGTACATAAGAATGTTTACCGTTTACGATCTCTAGATCACTGGGCAGACACTAAAGAATTAATCCATTTACCTCCCCTGGGGACAATGGGTGAGTATAATCAGCCCCATTTCAAAAACGAGGAAAGGGAACCAGAAATGGAATAGCTGGTTTTGCTTACTGCCTCATAGCGAGCCATTTCTGATGAGAAGAAATGATGTTGGTGGAGAGATTTCTGGGGTCGCTGCTCACTAGCCTCTCCTGTCTCGTGGAAGCAGCAAGTTTAATAATCATCCAGTCAATATTTTCAGAACCAGAAGGGTTTTGAAAGGTACAGATTCCAGTTACAATAAGTCATGGTCTTCTGGAGGTTTCCTCGACTCTGTATCTGTGGTCAGGAGTTTGCTGCTGTTTCTCACTGAAATAACTTTATTCCTCTGGGATGATTCAGATGTTGGTCTCTGGGCAGAAGGTGCATGGAAAACCAATATGTGATGGAACTAGAAAATCAGTTAGTGATGAATTGTGATGGAAACTACTGAGATTAAAAATACAAGATAGAAATGGCAAGACAGATAAGTGTACTTATCTTTTCTGTGGTTTCTAGAGTTCTTATTAATGACCTTGAATTAAATCTAACACCACTTCTGGAGGTTGTTCTCTTTTTTTAACCCTCATTTTTATACATACAAAATCAACAACATGGGACAAACAGCAATCAGAGAGCAAGAAAAATGGGCATACCAGGGGAAATAGCATGCAGTGGAGATCAGGAGAAAAGGACAGAGATTGATAGAATCCATGGCGGAACCAGTCATGAACAAGTGCAGATACAGGTTGGAGTTGGCAGGGTTGGTGTCTCCAGTCAGTAGCTACATTTCACCTGCTTAAAAAAAAAATTCTTGCAGTATAGTTAAATTATTTTACAGTGGTGCAATTAAAAACTAGTATCTTTCCACCCAGGGGCAGCTGCATTTCACTGTTGGACGATGTGATCGCTGTTTGTAGAAGTTATATAGTGATTTGGTGTCCTTCAGGATAAGTAAAGCTTTATAAAATATATGTGACCAGAACCAGAAGAATTATAGAAAGCAATTTTGTATTTTGTGCATTTCTCCTTTCTTGACCTCTCACTGAAGAGCCAAACTTTTAAGGCCATTTTGTTTTATGAGAGAAGACACCAGGATTTCAACAATGTGCTTCCATTTTCTATGACTGAGAGAAGATGCTAAAAAAATGACGTTAGCCTGTCAGGGAGGAAATTGCTTTGTACATGCTACTTTCAGTTCCTTTTAGTCTTTCCTCTACATTGAGGCAATATTAGGAAAGTATGTAATGAAAGTATTTAAGCATGAGACTACTGCAAGAGTGCATCCTACAAAATGTTGTCACATAGCAGCGCTGGGTAAGATCAAGTAACGCATACGATAGGATTTCCCTTACTTTTTTACAGATATTCTGTTTTTATAGTTTTTATTTACAGCTGACCGATCCCATTTTTCTTTCTTGGCTCACTCTAAGCCGCTGAAATCAAGAGGGAAGGAATGTCAGGTTCAATCTTATCTTTCTGACTGAAAGGTCAGCTCTGGTTTTTTTCCTTAGTTCAGATAGAGAGAGGAGGAGCGCAAGGAACTTCTGGCAGCAGACAGAGGGACTTTGTAGTGTTAGGACCCCAGAAGGCTAAAGAAAAGGCTGAGACCTCAGAATACTGTTGCAAAGAGGGAACATGCAGCATGTTAGAGGCAGCCATAGCGGACATGGGAATGTAAAGGGAGCTGTATTTAAAGCTGGAGAGTCTTTTTCAGGAATAAGGATTTTGAAGGCTTGTCATGATGTGAGCTTCCCAGGATTATTCACCTGGAGTACTAAAGTACAGCATACTGAAATACAGCCACCCTGCTCCTGAAGAGCTGAGTTTTCAGGAATGCTTCCTGCCTGGTGAAGAACGTTTTAGTTGCTTTGTTTCAGGAGTCATCCCACTGATCCTGCTGCTCAGCAGAATAGGCAGCTCTCTGCGAGGAGAAGTTGTTAAGGGAGACAAATTCAGCAGAAGCCATGGTTTGAGCTGATGCTGCTGAGCTGGGGCAATTTTGTACTGTGTGCAGGAACGTTACAACCTGTGTCCAGAGGCTGCCACAGACTCTCCCTAATGGTCTGCATTACTAATTCAACTAATTGCAGCAATTATAGGCAGGAGATGCTGCTGGGAAGAGACGCCAGTGCACTTCTTTTTAACATGCTGCAGTACATGCTGCTTATTAATTAGACCAGCAGAAAAAAAAAAAAAAAAAAAAAAAAAAAAAAAAAAAAAAAAAAAGAAAAAATCATCAGCTAGAAATGCAGAGGAATGTGCTGAAACCTGTAAGGGACGTGAACAATCACAGTTTGGTTTAAGCCTTTCAGAACCAGACTTTCCAGCAGGTGATGTTGCATGTTGGCCTTACCTGACACATGCAGCAGTTCTTCATAGCGCAACAAATCAGTTGCACAGGTTTGGGTAAATACATAGAATCCCCAGCCCTGGAGGTGCATTAACAGAGAAGGAATTACCTCTGCCTTGGGGTGATGCATCCAGCAACACAGCAAAGAGTCCTGTAGGCTGCCTGGGGGATGCATATCATCTATCCTGCACGTTTTTCTTTGCAGCAAGCGTGTTCAGCCTGAACGTGCTTCATATGTTCAGTCTCTCAGTAGGTGCCTTCTGGCTGGGCCTATGTGGTGTTGGTATTTATTGAGGAGCCCAGCGTGTTCCACATCTACTTCGGCTGTCGGAGGAGAGTTTGCCAGCCCGGCGGGTGCCATGGCCGGCTGTACTGACTGCGTGCCGTGCCAGCCGCCTGCTGACCCAAACGGCCGGGCAGGCCCGCCGCCCCTGGGCACACCTGAGGTGCTCTACAGCGCAGCGTAAACACTGTTCCTCCGACAAAGGAACCCAGCTCTGTGGGGGACACATTCACACAGAGATATCTGGAATGCTTGGTACAATTTAAATATTATAAAAGTTACAATTCTGAAACATTTATTTTTTTTTCTATGATACTTAGCTGCCTCTGTAACAGCCTCTCAATTTACAAGTATCTTATATTTCTTTTTCCTCTGTTCTTTTTCTTCACGCGCCAGACAACAGATGACATCGTCTCATCAGCTGAATGTTCCAGTGATGATGAAGATTTCATTGACTGTGAACCCAGTACAGGTAAGTCAGGTCAGTCTTGTTTTGCTTGCTTTCTGATTTCATTTGCAAAAAACAATGCATACATATATTTATATGTGTGTGAATGTATACATATATAATTATATATGTATATATATGTGTGTATATGTGTGTATATATATACACTTATGTATATATACACTGTATATAAAATAAAAATTATACAGCCAAGCATCGGATCCCATGGACTTGGCAACAGCACAATACGGATATGTAGTCACTATTGGTTAATATAAAGTTGTTTGCATGGAAAGCCAAACTTCCTGAAAGTGGTCCCAGCTAATTCATAGTTCATATGTTTGTAGCAGTTACTTCACTGACACAGTGGGAATGCAGAAATATCAATGTGGCATGTGACAAACAATAGAGATTTGTACAGTGGGGAGGGTAAATATTTGAAAAACAGAAGAGAAATGAAAGTGAAGAAATAATGGGTTATTAGCATTGTTTAATCTTTGTTAATTGCTCTGAAGATGGACTGTAAAAGGATACATTTGTCCATGGGATTTTGAATACAGTTAACATGGTAATGTATTTATACTAATTTTGTTTCCTGTGAGCCCAAAGAAATTGGGGAGCACCAAAACATAGTTCTGACATAACAAAATTAGTAGTAATTCTTGCCCTGTTATCTGCAGTGATGCTTCAAAATGTATCCATTAAAGAGTCAGAAGAACTGGCCATGTAGAACTGACTCAACTTCTCCCTCTCAGATACATTTTGATAAATTGATGGCTTTTCTTTCTGGTGAGATATATGATGTGATATCCAGCAGGCAACTGCAGTCTATTTTATTTCTTACAGGCTTTTTCAAGTCTTCTTTTTTGAGGCTTGCCATGAGTTAAGCATTTCTATAATAGAGAACAGACATCATCGAATTTCTGTGTACATTTAAAAGAAAAAGAGAGTTTGGTTAGAATATTTTGTCCTTAAAAGTGAAACATATAAATAGTTTAGGGGGGGAGTTGTTTGATTTGGTTTGGTTTTGCTTTGTTTTATTTGGGATGATTTTTTTTTCTTTAAAAAAGTCCCCAGAAGGCATTATAAATGTTCTGTTTCTAGTTTCCTGAAACCATCTGATTAATACAATAATAACATTAAAATTCACCCAAGGCTAGCGCTTTCATATTTCTTTTCAATTTGTCATGCTGCACCTGCATTTTTTGGTAGAACTTGGTCCTGCAGTAACCTGAGTTTGGCATTGCCTTGTAGCTGGGAACTTCCACTCATACTCTTGACTTCCCCACAATGGCAGGGAAGGCAGTGACACAACAACTGATGCTAACAGATAGCCCACTCCCATCTCTTTTTTCACAGATCTCCATGAGTTTTTCAATTCCCCACCTGGCAGAAAAGCAGTCCAAATAGATTGTGAAGCATAAGTAGTGTGGGTACTGGGATTTTAAATAAAGATAGTAATGAAATTCCAGCACAGTGATTATCATGAAAGTGAGGTGTGAGTTTTTTAAGACCATGTTAAAAGTACTAATGTACCACAACTGATCTGCAACTGAACGGATAGGAATCATTTCATTATAGTTTCACTAACATTTCAAGACTTCATTTTTTTTACTCTGATTGCCAAGTATTTCCTTTAAAGGAGGAAACGAGATCTTTATCTGACTGCTCCTCTTGCATATTATTGTCATTTGTATTTCAACTTAGAAATCATGATTACTGCATGGGTATAAATTGTAACAGCAATGTTTTCAGCTTGTGCTACCAGTGAAAAAATCAAAGTTTGAAGAGAAATTTGGTAAAACAGGTTGGTTAGCATGAAATTTCAGAATGCTTCAAAGCAACATTTCCAGACTAAAAATACCTCTGTCCTGACACAGTTAGAAATCTAATGCTATAAACAGGTACAAACTGGATTTGTAAAAATGACTTCCTTTTGAAAATCCTGCTAAGCGTTTCAGTCGGCAGCTCTAAGTGCCTACAGACATTTGAATATCTGCCGTGTAAAATAATGTGATTCGCTGAAAATCTGCTGAAGGTACTCTCCTAAACTATTAGGCATTCTTGAAAGTTTCACCCAGTATTTTTATCACACCCTGCTCTTCCTCCATAGGATGATTGTCCAGATGAGCCACTAAAAGCTGAATCTTTTCTTGGGAGTTACTGTGGCATTGAGAATAAAAAGTTGCCTGATTATATGTAAAATAAGTCTCCAAGATGGTCTTTGCTGATTAAATTTACATTTCCAGATTTTGAGGTTTCCTGCTCTCAGAGATGTTGGTGTTCAAACTCACCAGAATGAGGAGGGATATGCAGACCTTTTTTGCCTCCACAAGCATAAACACAGCTCATCCCATCATAAGAAGGAAAAGTAAAATTTTCATGATGCTCGTCATTTAGGTTTCTTTGTCTATCTTATTGTCTCCCTTCCTAGTGCATCCAGGGAAGGTGGAAGGGTGTCTGCAATACAGCCAGTATCAAAGCACTCACACAGCCCATTCTGTTCTGGAGCACTAAAGCAATCTGAGCCGCCTTATCAAAATCCAGTGGTGCTGGCTTGGCTGAGCAGATATGTTTGCCTTTACACTTCACCAGCCTAGTCAGGATGCTGGCCATATGCCAAGATCTGGTACTAAATGTATACATTGTGGAAAGAAAAGAGCCAGATTATCTTGCTTGTATTTTCTAGTGTGTGGGCTTGGATATTTATTTTTTTTTTTAATTGGGCCCATTTGAATTTGCTTCATCCTGTTCTGCTGACAGTTCAGAGTATTTTATGCTGCTTTCTGGTTTGCCTGATCGCTTTTGCAGCAAATTGAAAATTAAATGACCTAACCCAGCACAGGCCCCTTTTTGTTGCTCTGATAATGTGTAGCTTTTAAAGCTCTTGAGTTTCTGCCAAACGCCAGAACTTGGCCTTCCATCACCCTCAGCGCCATGGTCCAGTAATGCAAAGGTTACTGAACTCACTGCTGCAGCTGTGAGATATGATATACATCACTATGAACCCGCTGTGCAATAACCAAGACAAGGGCAGTGGAGAATATTGCCCTGCAAATCAAAAGCTTTCAGATTTCATATGGGTCAGAATCAAATCCCAAGATCTAAATACATTACTCTGGACTTGGTCCTGCCTGGATCAGAGGCAGTACCCTACAGAGTCCTTTTGAAGACTTTGGTTTTCGTGTACTCAAAGATAGTTCAAAAGACAGAAAATCGTGTCCTCTTTGAGGCTAAATATCTTATGACAACCATTTGTCAGGTCTTATTGCCACTTAATTCTGATTGTCTGTGGAATCCAAGACCTGTAGCTCAGTTAGCATATGATCTGCATCTGGATACTTCCATCTCTTTAAAAGAAGATGGTGTAAAGGCAATTTCCTCGCTCCTCTCAGGATTTTCCTGGCTAGCTTGAGACACTTACTGTAGCAGGTTGGCTACCCCTCTGTATCCCACTTCCAAAAGTTATTTCTTTTGGGGATTTTTGTAGATCCCTTTGTGTAGAGACCAGTAGCTCTCACAGGACCTGTCATGGCTGAGGTAGCATGCAAGCATTGACTGTAGACACGTATATATGCATAAAGAATTATTTTAACAAGTGGTGGCAATGACAGCTGTGAATCCAAAAGCCATCTGTATTTTACATAGAGAAAAAGATGGCATTGCAGTTTCACAGATAAAAAATACTTGCTATTCATCTTATTGCATTCAAGATATCCTTAGATCTCTAGATCTCCCAGAATGGCTTACTGAAATAATACAGAGGGCATAAAACCATTCATATGCCCTGAAGAAATATTTGCTTACAGTCAAGAGCAGTCCCTCTCTTATATGTATCGAAATATTGCTAATCCCAGTACACGTTCAAAACCTTCTGGTTTCTGTGCCAGAAACATGATGCTTTTCTCTTGTATGAATACAGGACTCTCTTCTGGCCTATTTCAGGGAGATCTGAGCCTCAAATTTTGAAGTTCCTCAAAGCTGAAGCCAGGGTGCTGAATCTGCGCTTTTGAACACAGCGCTGTGGTGGTGTTTTGGTCACTCAGCCTCTCCCAGAGAATGAAATATTTGTAAGGGACATACCTTACTCCTAACTAGGATGCACTGTGCCATTGCAAAGAAACAAAGCATTTATCTCTTTCCAGTCAAATGAGGAGCACCCCTACAATCTGAACTTACTGATACTTGAAAGCCAAGAGGTTTACAGTTACGCTTTTCTGACAGCAACCACTGCTGTCTCTTCATACCATTGCCCTTGTTCCCATTAAGTATATCCATTACTTCAGTGCTCCAGCACCAGGCAGGCTGGATGCTGGTGGCTCAGCAGCTGATTGGGATGATAAACCAGGCTGATTATTGCATGAGTCATAACAGACCCAAACACTCACCAGTTAGCTTGAAGCCCATAATGGAACCTCTTGAAATGGTCTGTAGAGCTTAATCCTAGCTCCCTGTCTTGACGTTGCCCGTGTTTCTTCCCTGGTGCTGTTGCCAGCTTTCCCTTCCTATCTGCCCAACAATTTCCTAGGTGACTTTTTTTTTTCCAGAAAAAATTATTCTGTGTTTGCCAAAAGGCTTCATATATCATAAGGTTGACATTGTCTAATCGAACTGGTAACCTTTTCCCATGGGGGACTGGACACAGCAGTAGAGACACCAAAATCTATAGTTCTTTGTATTGGGAGTTACAGAGTGTTTTGTAGCATATACCTACACACAGGAGATATATCCTACAGGTATGGTGTCTGTGTCTGTAATTTACTGGCCCATACCCATCCACTTCAGGCTCCTGATCTGTGAGCTATGACAATCAAGTTTCCATCCATGTAAGCTGCAAAACCGGATACAGATTTAATTGGAGAAAGCAAGCGGAAGAGAAAACTCTCTTCCAAGAGCCTACAAGCAGCCAGCACAGTATAAAAAGCAATATGCTGGAAGTGAAGAAACCTTGACTGAAGAAACCAAGAGAAGTGGTTATTTGGCTCTTGTCCTTCATAAACTGCATCAACTTTCTTGAAGCACCTAGGGAGTTTTCATTGCTCTCCCTGGAGAAACATCCCCCATAAATCCAGTGCTCAGTTACCCCCAACCTCTTCTTCTGTTAAGCAGAAGTTCTGCTCTGTTTCTCAT
This sequence comes from Arenaria interpres, assembly GCA_013399435.1. Lineage (NCBI taxonomy): Eukaryota > Metazoa > Chordata > Aves > Charadriiformes > Scolopacidae > Arenaria > Arenaria interpres. The sequence goes on along the minus strand of VXAK01008837.1, from coordinate 22,583 downwards.
GCTGTGAACAAGAAATGGCCTTTAAAGTTGAGTGCGTGCCTCAGAGTACACAGAGAAATAGGCTTCCCATCTCACAGGCTGAACACCATACAGACCCAAAGGAGGGGGATTCCTCTGCGGCACTTCCCAGGGCATAATAGCATCACTTGTTTGGTGGAATTTCCTAGCTACGGATTTACAGCCAAAACAAAACCAAATGAACAAGTTTTACTAATCAATCATGCAAATGACTTAGAGGAATTTTTGTTTTCTTTTTTATACTAGGAATTTGTACTGGGTTTGGTTTGGAACATATTGGTCTTTTTTCCTATGTAAGCTTCAAAGGCGCCACCCATGAGGATATTTTATCTATATATGCACTATATAGAGTGCGCATATATTTCTGTATCTATATGTGCATATACTAAAGCAATAAATGACCAATATCAGCAGTAGCCCCTATCATCCAATCACATGTTTACACAGAAATTCATGCCTTCATCTAACCCTGGCATCCGCTGGCGTGGACAGATGCATGATATTGTTATTTCTTGGTGAACAAAGCACGTTAATTTCTTTTTTGTTAGAGTTTTTTCTTTCTTCCTTTTATTTATTTGTTTACTTTTAATCAATAGTTTCATCTACCAATTAGCCTTGGGGTAGGGTGGGCAGGGAGAATAAAAAAATTATACAGGTATATCCATCGATATATACACATATACTCCGTGTATATATAGATAGATATATACATTGTATATATTTGAAGAACATTTTCTGTCGTTTCACCTCATCTTGTGCCGCATGAATTTTTGGTGATTGACATTTTAGTTTCTTTTATATTTCTTTCCCATTTTTTTTGGCTCGTAATGGTGCCATACCGCTATTTTTTAATTTTTAAAATCATTGCTGTACTTTCCAATTTATATTTTTGGAGTTCTTCCAACAAAATAATGGTTTAATCATCTCAAGAAAGAGATATAGGTCTGCAAACCAATAAAGGCAACAAAATCTTTTCTTGCCATCCTTAAAAAATCCACATTTTCAGACATCCCAAGAAAGTTGTGTGCAAAAGAATGAAGATTCTTACCCCTCCTTTTTTTTTTATTTTCTCTTCTCCCTACCTTTTTTTAACCTTCTGCGAAGTCTCTATCCTGTCTTTTCCCTTTTCCCTTTTTATTTTAATTGAGTTCATAGAAAAAACACCCAGAAGGAAAAAAAGACTCCCCTTTACCCCTGTGTTTTCCCAGCAAAAATTCTTCCAACAGAGAAAGCCCTAAAAACCACAGATGGCATAAAAAGAATTTTATTGCAATGCAGAGTATCTGTCATATCTTTTATTTCTGGGTCAGTGCAAGATCATTTTTATGGCATGCTGTAGTTTAGCTGATTTAACTAACCATGGCCTTCATTAATCAGTGCATGGGCTGTGATGACGCCATCTTGTGTTTCATCAGAGCTACGCATTCAGGCTAACCGAGCAAGTCCGTAGTGTATGATTTGGGGGGATATCGTTTCAATTTTAATTTTTAGTTGTATTATAAGTTCTTCTTTTTGGAGAGTTATGCCAGTACCGTCGGCTGCTTCTTGCAGCCTCAGTGTTATATATCTACTTTCTTTTATGGGGTTTTTTTGCTCTTTTGTTATTTCTCAGTAGCGATCTTATGTCTTGTCTGTGTCCATCTGTCTTGTCAGTGTGTCTTGGAGTCCATTGGTCCAGTGTTGTTATGTGATTCTGTTCTCTGTTCGTAAGCTGGTGTTCAGCTCCCCACCGCTCTGTCGTCCCTCTTCCCC
>VXAK01008837.1:857-20808 GCA_013399435.1 Arenaria interpres | reverse complement strand
CTCTGTCGTCCCTCTTCCCCTCCCCTTCCCCTCCTCCCCTCCCCACCCGCCCGAGGGGAGTCCACAAAGGGGCACCAAGCTTTGAATGACGCTCCGAGTGTCACCCCGAGGCCTCGGGCTGGAAGTCGCAAGATGTCGCCGCAGCTTTTTAAGAAAGACAAAGTTTGCAGCTGGAAAGTTTTCAAACCCTGTTAACATTTCACACCTAGAAATGGTTTACTGGTGTAATGCTAAAGTGACTTCTTACACAGCTTTTTGGGGGGTTGGTTTGTGCATGCTGACGTCTTAGAGTAAGGGCTCCTGTTATCTGTGCTGTAGGTGCCAGGAAACGTGATGCAGGGTGCAGGCTGTGTGTTAACTGCAAAGTACCTAGGCCTATTTATAAATGGCGTTCCTAGGAGGGGAACATCCCTGCACATGCAACTGAAATGATATCTAAGTGAATGTATTTCTGAAATCCACAGTTCACAGTTCCTTCGTAGGTAAGAGACAAAAGCGTAGGGCGTTCTTAAGATTTCTAAGAGCAGTGCATTGCCACTCCATGGGCTCAGTCTTCTGTTAGTCACTGTGTGATGTCTGCCTCTTTACTGATACTGGTAAAAACTGTTTTGCTGATGTTTGCTTGTATAACCTGAACACAATTCTGGAAATGCATCTGGAGTGTTTTCTGCCATATGCATCATAAATATGCAATAATGCATAAAGAAAACAAGCTGAGTTTTCAGGTGTCTGCTTAGACTTGAAACACTATTTAGAAAAAATCCTTCGGCTTGTACAGTGGTGCATCCCCAATATCCTTAATTCTGTGTCCCGCTGAACAAACTACCCACGTTAGTGGCATGGAAGGCCTCAGTGCATTAGAATACATCAGCTGGCGTCACTGGATCAGCTCAAGTTAGTGGAGGCAGAGGCAGGTAGTTTCCTTGCAGATGATGTTCAGGATATCAGAAAAAGCAGGCTTCCACATACGTTTGGCCTAGCTAAAATCCCAATTGTTATGAAGGAATTTGTTTGTTCTGCAGGGAAGAGGAGATAATGTAATCTATGAACTTTTCTCACAAGAGAATGATATAAGGGTTACTTGTTTAAGCTAGGAGTTACCAAAAGAGGGAAGTGATGGGATATGTTCAGATCTCCAACATGGAATTATTTCATTTAATTATCCTAAGATTTGTTTCCTGTGCTTGCAGAGGGATAAAAAGAAGATAGCTTTTCTTTCACCAATAAGAACCAATTGGGTTCAGTTCATTTCTCTTAATTCATATATGATCTGAGAAACATTATTGAGTGCTATTAATTATAGCAAAAATAAATCGACAATTAAAGCTTGCTTGGTTTCAATTTTGGATCTCTGTGTGGTTTTCATAGCTACCAAATCTAAAGTTTTCCTACCAAATCTAAAGCCTTTTCTTAGCAGTTGCTTAAATAAAGCAACTGCTTATAAAATTGTATTACAATCAACAAGCTTATGGTTTTGTGTAATACTGCCCTCTGTCAGATAGACCAGAACAGTCCTGTTATGAGGCTTACAGCAAAAGAAACAATTTTTTTAGCTCAAGTGGCAGGTTATTGGAGCAGAACAATGGGAGTTTTAGCATCATGAAGTTTGGGGTAACCTTCATATTGGAGTATTGTGATGAGTAAATCAAGTGTCCAGGCATCAGACAGTAACCTCCGGGCTGTGGCAAAGCTGCTATGTCCTGCTAAATGGTTGCTTTTCTTCGCCTTATGTAGCCTCTGTGATGCCTGTGACTAGCCATCCGCTGCAGGGAGCACAAGAATCCTGCGTCTCAAGCACAGGAGATGCCATGGAAGGTTCCATGGTGTGCCATTTTATCCCACTAAGTGTAAATATGGATTTCTGGCACTTGAAATAGTTCATACTTTTGTTTTCTGTCTCAGGGCAGGCTTCTGGCTTCAGATCACATGATGTTTGTCACTGAGCAAGGGGGAGAGCTGAGGGTTGAGTTGTTAAAGCCAAGGGTAAAAAGCCTGAACTCCAGTGTCCGGCTCCCAGCACTGCTGTTGATTCCTTCTGTGATTGTGCATCTATATTGCTCACTTGCCTACACGTAAGGCAGGGTAAATGAAATACTTCATAGATAAATGAGGTGGAGATGATGGGGAAAGATGATTTAATTAACATTTTAATGGACTTTGATATTCAGGTGCAAATTGCTATGCAGTACACCAAAATGGTACTGTACTGCTAACTACCAAAAATGTACAAGTAAACTGTTGTTGTTGAGGTTTTAGTACTAAGTGCTATCTTCATTTGCTGTGGCAGGTAACATTATTGTGTATTTTTATGAAGTAGATACAACTCCTAATCTATTAATGTAGAGAGAAGCAAGTAAAGGATACAAAAGCCAAACATTTTAATGTAAGGGAACATTGATGTGGCATCATTTTCATTAAATATCACTTTTTCCTCTGGAGTTATCACATGCAATGGAATGAACCAGGCTCAGGCTGCATAAATTGATGTCATGAGTGGACTACAAGATACGGATCTTTTATATCAGCACTTCCATCATTTGAATTTGCATCCTGATCAGAATTTTGCTTCAAAAACTTAACAGTTTCTCCAGCCTGACTTAGTGGTGTAAGTTTCCCTGCTTTTGCATTTCAGAACAGGAGGAGATCAGGATCAGACCCACAGTCTGGCTACCTTGCCCTTGCTGCCTTCCAGTCTTTTTTTAAAGCGTGTTCTCTAAACTCGTAGCCATGTGCACTGTCACATTCTGGCAATCCCTCTAGTGCTGTGCCTATGTTATCAAGCTGACACATGTCTAAAATACTAAGATATGATATTTTCAACCTGCTGGGACTTGCTTTTTGTCCCTGTTAGCTTTGATTTTCAGCTTCAGAAAATATATGGGAAAGAAAGAAAAAATAGCCAATGACACATTGGGTGGAAGAGAAGAGCTAGCACATGACTCAGGAGCAGATTTTGCATCAAAAGCAAATGTATGGATATTAGACCCTTAAATGTCTGTAACAGCTGATTAGTTAGCTTTAAACAAGAATAAACTCTCTGATTTCTGAATGATATATAATATCTGTTAGAGAGAAGACATGTTGAGCATTTACAGATACTAGGGACAGAGGCACACTTCTGATTCTAAAGGGTTTTATTATGTATTTCTTTTGATCATTATGCTAGACTTGAAGGTGCCTTGTGTATTAGAAGCCCCAAAAGTACTCATGTTCACACAAACTATAACACCTGGAATGATAGAGAGAATGGTAGAGCACCTGGAATATAGTTACATTTAGTAATGTATTTAGTATTGCAATGAAGGTGCAGAATCATATGATCATAGAATGCCAGGTTGGAAGGGACATCAAGAATCATCTGGTCCAGATGTAATTACAATTACTAAACGCAAACTATAACACCTGGAATGGTAGAGCAGACAAACCTATTCTACTTCCATTTTGACTTAAGTAGATCATGAGATACCAAAGCTTATAATTATGTCAAAGGGGTATTATCCTGCCTTCATTCTGCCTCTCTATTTCAGTTCCAGTTTATTCATCACAAGAGCTAGAAATCAGTGCTCTATCCCAACTGTATGCAGCTGGGAATCCCAGTTCCTGAGCAGTGTGCAGTGTTAACACTTACCTTAAATGCTGTGTGAGGAGGAGGAGACAAAGATCACACCAGTTTTGAAACTGGGGATAGAAGCAAAAAAAAAACTCCATTACACTGACTTGATTTCAAATCTCAGATATCCACTAACTCAACAACAGCTGGAGACTCCCTTTTTACAAGGAGTCATGTGGAAAAGATGAGAGCTAATGGGTACAAATTACTCCTGAGGAGATTCTGATTGGACACGAGGAAAATTTTTCACAATGAGAAAAATAAGCCATTGGACTAATCTCCCCGGGGAAGTGGTGAGTGGGACACTTTTAAGATTCCAACACTGGACACTTTTAAGTGTCTGGACACTTAAGTGTCCAACACTGGACACTTTTAAGATTCATCAGGACAGGGTGCTGGGCCATCTTGTCTAGCCTGTGCTTTTGCCAAGAAGGGTTGGACCAGATGATTCTTGATGTCCCTTCCAACCTGGCATTCTATGATTGTATGATTCTGCACCTTCATTGCCATACTAAATACATTACTAAAACTTTACGAAGAGCCACACTCAATGAAGGATTTTTCTACTTTTGTTGAATCTCATAAAAACTGAAGTTGTTTGGTCCCATGGGGTGAGATTCTGAATTATCTCCATGAAGCAACAAGTCTACTGTGGAGTGCCAGGAGATCTGTACTTCCCCTAGAATCTGTGGTTCTTCTGTATGCTAATTCTTTTAGTGTTGAAACAAGGATCATTAATATGTTAGAAAGCATGTGCACACACGCTCTCACTCTGTCTCTTTGTACGTTGTGTATATTCATACATCTGTTAATGCTATGTTTATGTTCTGGCTGAAAGGAGCATTTTGGGGAACTGAAATAGAGGATTAGAATAAACTTGCTGAGGAGCTTTACAAGCAAACGTGGAACAAAGATTGAATCTTGCCTTACCCTCTTTCTCATACTCCTGTTAAATTCTGTTAATCCAAGTCTTCGGCTTTTGTGAGAGTCTGAAAGCACCTAGTACTTCCCAGAATTTTGGGGGAGGTGTTTTGTGAGTGCAGGCAAGTGTGAGCCTTGGATTTGAGCTGTGGGCATAGTCTGAGATAGAGGACCTCCAGCACATCTGAACTCACAGCAGGGGAGGTACTTTTGACGAGGTTCTGAATCACTTATCTCTGCCTGGGAATTAGGGACTCTCAGAAAGCTGTGGGGAGGATTAAGGAGGGTTTGACAGCTGGAGAGAAAGTCAAGGGACTTGGCAGTGTAACAGAAGTATGTATGTATCTGAAAGAAAAAGTACTTTTTTGGACAGTAGACTGGATGTACTACCAAATCTGCCCTTATTCCAGTGGTTGATGGATAGCCTTCCCATGGAAGAAATCCTGCAATGTGCCCCACGCTGCTCTAGAGCAACCCCTGACCATGAAATGATGAATGACCTTTAACCTTTATTTTCTGATAAGGTAACGGAGAGGTTTAAGGTTTGCCTGAAATCCTTTATTTCACATACTTAAGCACAGCATATAAGCCCAAAGGGAATACAGAGACTGGAAGATAGTTGAAAATGCTTGTGGCCTAGTTCTTTTTTGATAAAAAGTGAAGACTTGGTGTTGACAAAGTACTATAGGGACTCCCTCTAGTTTCCTTTGAACTGTCTGTGTCAAATCCAAAACAAGAAAAACTCCTAAAATGCAAATTTCAACTTCTTTCTTAAAATGCCTTTCATTTTGAAAATGCTGCTTTTAAATAAAAAATAAAAGATTAAGTTCACATTCTAACAAAGTATCTAATTATGAAACAAGTTAAACTTAAGTTTTGTAATCGTAACTGTTGTGTGGGGATTTCACTACATTTGTCTTTTTGTTTTTTCTGAAAATATGATGAGTAATGTTCTCTTTTAACTAACTTGGGAGCTTTTTACTACTCCCTTTCAGTTTTTCAGCTTCCTTTCTCCCCCGTTCGCTTCTCCAGAACGTTAAACCATACTTTTCTCCATAGGAAACATCTGTCACTAGCTCTGTACCAATTGTGTTAGAAAAATAAAACCTTTGATTACATTTATCAAAGGAGTTGGGCCAGTATATTTCAGCATCTTCAGTTGTTTCATTCGTAGCTTTTCATTATATTTTGAATAGCAGTGGTAAAGGTCCATCCCTGAAGCTGTGTGATCTTCCCACATATGCTGTTTTCCATATCTATCACTTTTCCCTTGGAAAGGAAAAGCAAACAAAAATGATTTTGGAGAGAGAGGGGAAAAAAGGTCTCCTTCACTGAGGCGATATTTTTAGAAGCAGCTGGTAAAACAAACTGCAAATGTTGTGCCTGGAGCACCTCCATTATAATAACAGGATTGTTTAAAGATGAAAGCAGTCATTTGGGTGTCTAGCTTGCTCCGTTTAGTAGCAATTCTTCCTCCATACGGGAAGAGCAAGGAAACCTGGGTGCAGGAGTTTGTTCCCTACCCTCGCCTCCTCTGGAAAGGTATTTACACAGTTCTCTGCTGAAGGATGAGCCTTCCCGTAGTGCTTTCTGCAGCAAATGCAAACAAATGCAAAAAAATGAATCTCAGTCATCTATACCTCGCTTACGATTGAACTAGTACATTTGTTATGCTTCTGGTGATTTATTTTTTTTTTTAACTTTGCCTCCCAGCTGACCTTTCCTTCCTGATGACAAGCTGCAAGTTTTCTGTTGGCCTGTCTCGTAGGCGGCAAGTGTCCAAACGCGAGCTGCCAATTCAGATAGTTTAAGAAACTCTTAAGAGCTGCCAGGCTTGGCGCTCCTTGTGTAACAACACTATATTCACACGGAAATGTTTAAAGTATCCTGAGGAACTTGAGCAGTTTTGTTTCTTTTTCCATACCAAATTTGCTTAGCTTCCATTAAATCTAATTAATTAGGAGTGTGAGCACCAAATGAGGTAACAGCCATTTGGACTACTTTTAAAAACAGACTTTTTGGAAAGGCACAGTTTTATGATGATATTTGGAATATCAATTGGTCTTGATATCTACTGCTTTTTTCTTAAAATCCCTGAAAAAAACCAATATTGTTTCTTGTATTTTATTGCTATTTAATCTCTGATGCCAGCTACACATCCAACGTGCTTATTTAAAATGAATTTTAGCAGTTGGATCCTGGAGATGGCTGCATGTGTGGATGTCCAATAGCTCCAGCAACGTTTTATAGCTATATTGCCATAATTTTTCCAGCGGCTGAAAGGAGCTTTGTGGATATTAGTGCAGCTCAGCACTTGCTTCAGAGATCTAAATTTTAGATTTATACGCTGACAAGAGATAGTTAATCCTTTTGTGGACCAGGCCCTTAAGGACTGTCTGAATGGCAGGACTTGAAATAAGACCTTGGAGTCTTAATTCTTCTTTCACTTTCAAACCTCAGTTAATCTCTCCTTCACTTTTAAACAAAGGTTGCATTTTGATCCTACAGATTTCTTAAACCTTCTGTCAGATACACACTCCAGGAGGTCATTTTTCTGGGGATCCAGTCATGTTAGGGCAATGACAGCTTTTACTGCGGTGTGTCATATTACATTAATTTTCTTATTCAAGGGAGATTTCAGCAAATGCAAAACAAGACGATTGAGCTATCTACAGTGAAGTTAAAGATTTTAGGCATCAGCTTAGAGCAATGATCGTTGTTCCTTGTTGAACAGCAGTTCTTTATCAGTTTTCTCTGTTGTTTTGTCTTGTGCTGTTCTTTTCTGGTAATGAAATGCATAGAACTGTACACATCATTTCAGGGGTAGCAGTGACAAAGCTGTGTAGAGAGGCGCTGTTATCTCTCTGCTCCATTACAGTGAAGCCTCTGCTTATACACAGCCTGAGTTCTGAAAATAGTTGGAAAGCTTAATAAGCATAGGGAACTGGTGCGGAGGAAAGAGATTCTTTGCAACAGAGGATTAAGGGATGACAAATGCAATTTCCTTTTATAAAATCCAAGAAGTTTGAGCTCTCCGTCTTTGACTGGAGCACTGGGAAAGGTGCTGGAAATAGGAATTAAGGGAAATATATTTATATATGTATTTAGGTATATAAATGTGTATATGTTTGTGTATAAGCATATCTATATGTATGTAATACATAGTAAATATATATGTGTGTGTAAGTATATATATATATAAAAAAGTATTATTCAGTTACATAATAGGATGACAGATTTCGGATAGTTCTAGCAGATATCCTACAGTGCTGGTGATATCCTGTACTGGTCCCCAGGAGATGGCCTGTATGTCACATTTCAGGTCTCTATGATTCTACTGTAAGAAATTATGCACTTCCTCTACCTCTCACTTAGTGCTAATGTAAGTTAACAGTAACACATCTAAGCTTTATTATCAGTGTAAAACTGCTGCAAGTGAGTAGCAAATCGTGCTCTTAAGTTTCAGATGTGGGATAGTTTGCTAGAACTGAACATCAGATCAGAAATGGTGAATTTGGAAATTCATTGCATGCATGAAAAAAAAGAATATTGTATGCACAAGGAATTCCTGGGACACTACATTGGATAATAGGCTTAAAATACCAACAGCAGAACTTCTTCATGGCATTCCTCGCTTCTTTATAACTTTCTTCCAAACCTTTTGTCCAGAGCATTTATGAATGAGATGTTGATTTTTCTTTCGGAAAAGGAAGCAGTCAGCACTTGAATCTCCATAGCAGTTTGGAATTTGGATGCAAATTAAATACTTTCATGGTCAGAAAATTCAAAAAAATTGTGTTTAGATTCCTGTATATATGCATGCGCATGCATAATTGCTAATTACATTACCACATGGCTGGAAAAACTGGCAGCCCGATAAGATGTTGAGTGCCTTCAGTTTTCACTGGAATTAATGAAAGTAGAAAGTATATAGTAGATTGTAGGATTAGGGCTGAGTTTGTATAGTTATATGTAAAAAAAAAATCACTCCGTAGAATTAGCTAGACCTTAAATCACAGTCTGGAAAAATAAAATCTATATGGTTTAACACAGAGAGACTTTAGCCAGAGCATTTCAAAGCTCAGTGGTAGACTATAACAGCTTGTTTTTATAAGGTGCATATTGTGTACATTTTTTACTGTATTTCATTACAATGCCCTCCTTTATTCTACATGGTGTGAATACATGAGAAATGCCTGTTGGTTTTCTGAGATCAGGCAACTTCTGACTTACTTTTTTGAGCCCATTTTGTGAATCTGTACTCTGTATGTTAGTATTCTTGAAAAGAGCAGAGATGAATCCTCCTTTTGCTTAGAAAATATGTTCTGTCTTTAAAGTAAATCATTGCAACTTCCTTTTTTGATTTGAACACTTGATAGTGTTCTGGATCCTCTTGGTCTTACCTGACAGAACCTGCAGCCCTGTATGTCAGGTACTGTGTTTAGCCAGAAATGTACTGTTGTTACTTCAGTAGCATTGTTCATCTCAAACTTCAAAAATACTTTGCGGGTATTAAAAAGAAGCTTTTCAGACCTTTAGCGAGAGGCATGGACACTGTTGTCTCCACGTTATAAATGACATAACCAGAGAGGTTAGAAGGATGCTTCCTTAGATGACTCACTAACAAGTTTTAGTTGAGAAAAACACAGAGAAGATTTGAGAGATGCATGGAGAAAAGAATTTGTAGGGCATGCAACAGTTGCAGAGGTGAGAGGAGGAAACAATACTGCTGAGGTTAAAGGAAGATTTTCACTAATAATGGGGAGGAAATATTTCTAAATAGTATTTTTTTTCAGTATGAAAAACCATATCTGTTAAAGCAAAAGGAACAATTTCACCCCTAGTTATACCTGAATGCCGTAGGTCAGCAAACAAATAGTCTTTCCTCATCCTCACTGAAACATGTGTTTGCTTTTTAAGTCTAGGGGGCTTTAATGGTTTTGTATCCTGTTGGTCCCTGTGGAGCCCACATGGCGCTGGGGTTCAGGGGTGGGTTCCAATATGTTTCTCACTTCTCCAGTGGAGTCCTTGACCTACGTCCAATTTACAAGTTCAGTCAGTCGTATTTCTGTAAAACCATTGGAAGCAATAGGGTAGCTACAAGGATGCCGAGGGCATACATTGACCTACAGTCTTTTCTTATGAATGGTGATGGTATGAGACCTGAACTTGACTCTCAGATCCAAACTTGGGTTGGCAGAGAGTTGGTATGAATAATATCTTTAGAGTTGGAAATAGATCAGATATTTTTCAAGTTAGAAATGCATCTAATGAAACGTAATAAGCATGGAACCCCATGGCAGAGTTTTCAAAGTGGAATGTATTTTTCTAAAAGAAATGTGAAGCTGAGGAAAGAGCAGAAATGAAGCGCTTTTCCAGTTAACTCCATGCACTGCCTCCCTAGCTATGAAGACAGAGTACATACAGCTGTCATGCCAAAGCTTAGTCCTTCTGTGCTGAATTCTTTTCTTTGTAGTTATATGTTTGAACTGCAATTTGGTTCTCTTTCTCTGTATTTTCCAGCTGAGGTTGCCACTACTAAATTGCCAGACAGTGAAATATAATAATAAGGAATTGTGATGGAGCTATAATGCAGCAATGGCAAGTTATTTATTGGAGTGTCTTGGATGGATTCATTGAACAATAAACCATCAAAGACAAATTTCTGAAAATATGAGGCATTCACATATCCAAGAGTGAGGCACCTGAAATGATTAGAAACTGAGAAGGAGAGTGTCCTTTGCATGTACCTGTGTAAGATGTAGAAATCAAGCGGTTGGTAATTTGGCTTCTGGCATGCTTCCATTTTGATGGATAACTCAATGCCATGGAAGGTTAGAAAAGAGGCCGCTTTGCATTAAGCACTTACATTTACCGTGAAAGACTAGCATGCATTGCTTAGGCACTGGGAATAACCAGCAATTCTGCCAGTGCTTCTCCAGCATAATGCTGGGCCGTGTTTAATGTCCTTCTACAAGGACAAGGAAGGACCCAGACAGACTCAAGTGTTTGAGTATCTTTTGAAAGTTAAACTTTTCTTCTAACTTCAAAACAGTGCTGTTCGTTAATACCCTAATAAGCCAGTAAATCTTAGGGCATTAAGGTTAAAGTTTGAACACCTTTTTAATTCATTCACATCGTTCAAAGCTGCAAGTTTTGCCAACAGCAGAATTGCCCAAATAAAGTGTTTTTTCTTTTAACATAATATTTCCAGTTCCATCTCTGTTTTGATTGTGCTTAAGACCATCAATTAGAATAAGAATATGAATAGGAATAATGAATTCATCAGAAAAAAAAAATCATGAGAAAATTTTGTGGCTCATACAGATAAAGGAAATTAGAGTCTATGAGAAAGTAATAGACTTCCTTATTAAAATCTAACCATATAACGTCTTACTTCATAGCAGAGGAAAGCCTAATATGATAAGATGTTTTTTTAGCTTCTTTTAATTAACTTTCCACCCTATTAGACTTGATCTGCAGTTAACTTTCATTTCACAGGTATTCATGATTGTTATGCTCCTGTGAATTACTAAGCCATGAAGCTCAGACATGGAGCTTAATAGTTATGCAAAGTCATTTTTTAGTTGATTTTCTAACAATGACCCTAAAAATTAAAATTTAAATATTTCAGGTAATACAGTAAGCAGTCTTATGGAAAACATATTCAAGTGTATGCCTATATATCTTTTTAAATAGTGATTCTGCAGCAATCTGACCTGTCCAGGTCTCTGAATATTAACGGTTGGAAAAAAACTGTTTGGAAAAAAAAAACCAACCACATTTTGAAAATTAGCACTGCAACTTTGCTAATGAAGAAAACAATTAAACATTTGTGATAATGAGATATACATTATCTTGTCATGGTGTGAAGATAAGGGAGAAAGGATGCCAAGGCCACATAGTTTACCAATGAGGTAAGCAGAATTAATCAGTAGCAGAAGTCAGTCAGCCTGAATTTTTGTTTAAAAAGTCCTTAAAGTCTGAATGGACCTGAAGAATTCTGGTGTCCAGCTCCTCAGCTTTATTCATGGACATAATCCTTACCTGTGCTTCTGATATACACCCAAGTATCGTCATTATCATCAATATTAAAGTAGGTTAACTTTTGGAATGAGATCTGTTTCTCTTCTAATCCATTCTGTTACGAAAACAGAGCAAATACCCTTCCCAGCCACTTTCTTGCTATAATGCAACCTCTGATAAACAGCTTAAAGCTTTGGCTTCTGAATCACAGTAGAGTTTATTTCAGTCATTCAGTGTGTTGAAAAAGAGGATTCAAACTTGCCTGCAGCAGCCTTTCACCACTGTAATCCTGAACTTTCAAAAGGAAATCTGCAAAAACGACCCCCTCTCTTTATGCTTCTGCACTTCCCGGCTAGTATTAAACTTGCCCATAAAAACAAACAAACAAGAAGTCCTGCCAAAAATCCATCCTAAAATGCCTGAATCACAGCGCTATCCCCTCTTGTCTTTTCCAAATGATAGACAGAACTAGCTCACATGTTGAAAGCTCCTATACAAAGGGCTCCCCTGCAGTGCTTCAGAGCTAGATAGTTCATACATTAGTTGGCTCTATTGTATTTCTGATGCAGTTACAAGTGCTGCCTAGTAGGAGAATTGACTTCAAAGCACGGATTAATAGTCATTGCCATTCTGTCTCCAAACACCTCTGCTTGAGGTCTCAAGGGGATTCTGGTGCATTTAAACATTAGTATAATCAAAAGGAAAGAGCATCTCACATCCTCTGAACTGATGTGAGAGAACACCACCTAACATACTGCTCAAAAGGCTGGCATTCCCTTTTTCCCTTTTCAGAGGAAGAGTTGTGGCTGCATTTCAGCCACAACTTAAATGAATAAATTAAATAACAACTTCATAATAACTTGAATACCGTTGTATTGTATTTACTTATGTTTACTCAATGTCAGGATTTCTACCTGTGATTTTCTACCACTTCCCAATGGTAATTAGGTAGAACCTGTCAGTAGTCTACATGGTAGTGATCTTCCCATTGGTAACAGTCTCTCAGGTAACATTTTTCCTCTACAGGTAACCAGGTATTATACAAAGCCTTAGTGTAGCCAACATCATTTTGCTGATGGGTAGCTTAGCCTAGCCTTTTCAGCATGGCTGTGAGGCCACCCCTGTCTTAATTCTGAGGAATATTTTGGCTTGTTCTTGGCTGAGGAGGAGACTGAAGGGCTTGTCCTCAATTCAGAGTCCCAAAGACTTCTTGTAGCATGAGGAAAATTACAGATCAAAAATTTCTATTAACTCTTGTCTAATCCGTGTGTACTGCAGCAGCTGGCACTGAGGTATTTTTCTCTGCATTCTTCAGGGTTTTGCCCAAGGCAGTTAATTTCCCTGGAGCATTTTGTACTGTCAAGATTTAACTTCCACTGTGGGAACTACCTTTTTTTGGGTGTTGCTTTCTTTCTTGATATGGGAATAATATTATTCCAAATTAATCCACAGCAGAAAGGACATACTTTAAGCAGGGCTGTACCACTAGGTAAGCCATCATTTGGAAGATGTGCTTGGTAGTCCTGGATTAATCACAGTTTTTTTACATGAGTTTGAACTGGTCACTTCAATTCTTAACTCTTACACTCCAGTGACCCTAGGAGCCAATGTAAAAGTGCTCAAACTCAGTAGAAGAGAACATGGAGATACGTATTGTGCCCTTTTCAGTAATGTTGATTGATGAAAGAAGTTTAGGTATGAAGGCACAGGTAAATTAATTTTGTTCAAAGCCTACTGGAGTGAGCTTCTTCCCAACCATCATAGCGTAAATTCTCTTCACTCTACATTTTACCAGGGACTGATGTTCATAATGCTAAATGGACATTGATGTAATTTCCAAGGAAAGCATATATTGGTTTTAGTTAGAATTCATCACCGTGTCTGTATAGCACAACTTATCATCATTCATTAACACCCCTGTTTTCTTCTACAGCTTGTAAAACAAATTTCCTTAGTCCAGTGTGTACACTGTTAAAGATCCTTAATAAAGATCTGTAGTAGTAGTGCTGTTTCCCATGTATCCCCGAGAATAAGCTGCTTCACTGAAAGGACTTATAAAGTAAAATGCTTTAGATCTTGTATGTCTTCCAGAGAGATAAGTAATGTCTGGGATGATCCTGGACTATTCAGCCATCCAAGAAGTGGGCAACATTTTGCTTTTTGTGGCGTTGCTTTGCTTTGTTTTGCTTACAACTCCAAGATAAAAACACAGCAGTTATCTCTGGATACAAGCTGGAAATGCAGGCTCTTCCCAGCACTGATTTACGTTTCTAAGAGGAGCAGGAAATACTAAAAGAAGAGGGTTATCGAGGGCAGAACTAGGATCACTACTTTGCTATCAGAAGAGAAGTTTAAGTTCCTTGCAAGGGAAACCTTTTGAATAGACTATGCTTTAGATCCTCCTCTCACAAAGCAAGGAAGGAAGTTCCATCCACTGAGTCACTTGCAGCTGGACTAGCTACAGACTTTGAGAGTGTAATGTGCTTATGCTAGCTGAAAGATGAATTAAATTACTTTGTAGGATCTTTCAACAGAAATGCAAGTGTAGCCCCGCATCCAAATGATTAGAAATATTGCACTGAAAATGGGTCCTGTCTACTTCTAAAGTTCACCAGAACTGACTTCTTAAAGAATCCAATATGAAAATATCTTTATAAGTAATTACATATGAATGGAGGAGATCATAGAAATACCTGTTATGTATCAGTTAGCTTGAGTGTCCAACTCCCACATAGGATAACGTGGAGTCAACAGTCAGGTTAGGTATAAAATAACGTTAATGACATACACAGATCTTCATGTGGTTACGATTTAACTGCACCAAAAAGAGTATTTTTGTGCCAGCCAAGTAGGCACTTTTTCCATCAGGTATCCCAGCATGACATACCCTCCTTACATAAACATGCATTTCAGGTGTCTTTTACGATTTGGACATTCGAATTAGTCCTGAGTCGAAGCACTTCCAAAATTCTTCAGTTTTCCCATCTAATTATACCTGGTAAGTTTTCTAAGACATAAATTTCATATACAGATGTGCCTAGTGATCCCTAGACAGCATATTTGAGAGTTGCCTTGATGCATTTCCTGGCTACATTCTAAAAAAATAATATTAAATGGTATGACAGTGTAAGACTTCTTGGGATGTGACTACCAAGAAGGAATTTGTAGTCATGCAGTATTCACTAGCATTTGGACAAACTGATGACATGTGTCTTTACCTGCCTGCTTGAGAGCTGTGTACACCAGAGAAAGGATGAGACGCTAAGATACCCTTGCTGCTCTATGTTTGCAGATAAACAAAAACTTATGTCCATTTTAGTGTACCATAAATACTTAGGAAACATTTGGTGCATTGGTCTATACCACAGACAGTAAACTGTTCTTCCTCCCACTCAATTATTGGATGGAGTTCTGCTACTGAGTTTGTCAGTATGAGGATCTAGTTTGTGGTTGCAAAATCCCTCAGGATTCAGAAAGACTTCTTCCCATATGACTGACTTTTAGGATTAAATAAGTTTAGCTTTACATAAAAAAAAATGCCTTAGCTGGGCTGGCTACAAATGCCAATCTTCAGTCTTTTAAGAAAACGTATCAGATCTTTCTCCCAGGCGAAAGAGACAGTTGAGTAGAGATGCATGGGAAGAATGCTTTCAGGCCAGCAATATTGGATGGGGTGCTTAGCACTGGAAGCATGAAAATACACTTTGGTTTGAAGGAATATGGAAAGATAATAAGCTTATGGCAAACACCTGAAAAATTCTTTACCTCAGAGAGCCGTGGCGGTTTAGCACTGTGATTTCCTTAGCTCTGTTATCTGTAAATTGGCTTTTGTATTTGATAGTTTTCTAGCTCATTGCTGTAAAGAAGCCCCATTAATTAACTCTTAGACACAAAACTAAACAGGACAGCATGTGGGACTTCGTCAGTGGTGCTCCTGCAGACATTCTTACTATAGATTAGCTTTTTTATTTCTGAGCTTCAGATGTGCCTGTAGGCTTAGTATGAGAGAGCTTTTTGCCAGTACAAACAGACGGTGCAAGGGAAGTGATATAACTAATTTCGCTACTTAGGCTATTCCTATCTCTCTGTGTTTTGTAGTGGACCAGCTAACCAAATACTCTTCTTTTACGGTTTAAATTAGTGAAGATAACTGATGGCAATCACAGGAACAGATTTTTATTCTGGGTATGGGGTAGGGATGAGGGGTTGCCTTGAAAATTAGTATTTTACTCCTCTTAGTCTACAAGCTACTTGGTATTTGTTGCCTGCTAAACATTCATTTGTCTGGATATATGAAAAATACTACTCTGAGAAAGGTTAAAAGCATGCAAGAATGAGCAGGTTTATTTCAGAGCTATTACAAGCAGACAGGACTATCTAGAACTACCAAGTTTCCCAGATTCCTGTCAGAATGCCCCACCTGGCTTCTCTTTCTTGGGACTTCATCCTGTAGAACAGTCTTTTCCCCCTCTTCTGCTTGCTTTCTTCCATTTTCCCAATATGCCAGATAATGACTCAGTTGTGGACAATCAGAAAAGCCATGCAGCATCTATAGCTCTTAGGAGGGTTTCTTGCTGGATCTAGCATTTCTAGTATTTATATTAGGAAGAGGTAAATTCACTAACTTTTAACAGCTGTAGAGTGCACTCAACCATTTTTCTGGGAAGGGAGAGAACCAAGTCTCTTAGTCCATGTTTGTGTATGTATTTATTTTATGGTGAAATCACTCGAAATTGGGAAGATTCTTCTCTTCCTTGGTGTACAGACACACGCCTGAAGTGGAGGTTCTTGCAGTGCTTTTTTCCCCCCCTTACCTATTTAACATATATATTTCTGCCACCAAAAAATTCTAGCCAGAGGAGAACATGCTGCCAACACATCTTGAAGCTAAAAGCAGATGCGTAGCTAACAGTACCTTATTCTCTATGTTGTGGGTATTTTTTTTACAGGAAAAGGAACACTTTCCAGTTCACCAGAAATCCTCCGTTTGTTTCTTTTCACTGATATTTTGATAGTATCAGCTGCTTAGAAATCTGTGTCATTAGCATCCTTGCCCAAAGCATATGGCTTTAAATGACCCTAAAAGGGTGCTGCCTGATATATAAACTTGCAAAGGTAATAGCAGTTTGCGAGCCCAGATTATGCAGTGGTGAAATGCACGCTCTCTTTTAGCAGAGAGTCTTGGGTCCTATCCTAATTAGGTCAAAGTACAAAAAAATAAAAAAAAAAAATTTCCTGGCCTCATCCTTGTTTTGCAATTACAGCACATAAAAATACAGAAAGAAAAATATCCCAAAAAAGGAGGATGCATGATTAGGCCAGTAGGGAATCCTGGACATTTGAAGTGCATGAACAGTATAGCTGGACAACTAGGTCAGAAGAAGCAGCTGGTACAGCTGGTTAATAATGAGATTGGGTTGTGTTTTAGTGCACAGAACTCAAATAGCGTAGGGATCGGTGTGTTAAGGAAGAGATAAACTGTCAGCTTGATGGAGCCCGAGGACTAGAGCGGTAGAAGGCACAGAAGTTCCAGAGGTTAGCATGAGCCTGGGGGCAGCAATGCAGCCCTAGATCTTCATTTGCCATCTATCATTTTGCTCCTTAAAATACAGAGAAATATACATTACCTTCAACAGCAGCATTTTAAAATGCAACTTGAAAACAAAAAATGAGAAAATACAAATTTATAATTAAAGCTGCTGAGCAAGGGGCTTTTTGTAAAAATGTCTCCTTTTTCAAATATAGATTTTTTCATTTGAAAAAGTTGGCTGTCTTGGCTCAGTCCTTCAAACAAGAAACTTGTACACCTTGATAGTACAAATTCCTCTATTCCCAGTTCTTGGATCTACTTTAAGTTTTTGAAAATAAAAAAAAGGCTGCAATGGTTATACTTTTTAATCTTCGCTTTTCTGAGGAATAATTTGCTAAATGTTCAGTAATAAAATATTGTCTGTGCAGCTTCATGTGGAAACATTTAGGATCCAATTTTCAAATTAGGACATCTAGTTTTGACTATTAGCAGCTAGATGTTTTGAAAGGCTGGAGATTATTTTCCTAGCCTCAGCAGAAATTGCTGGACCCAGATTTTCCAAAGAACTCTGCTTCTGTTCAAGCACCTCTGTACTGACCGAGTGAAGAAAAAATTGTTCAGCACCCTTCAAATCCTCTTGTAAGTCTAACATCAAGATTTCCTTTACAAAATCTTGTCATCTCTTTAAGTGTCTCTGGCTCCAGTTGTGGTTCTTTAGCTCTTTTGATCTTTCAGGCAGTAAAAGGCTTTTCCAGACCCTCATGCAACAAGTTAGGCATTTGTCATCAAATAGGGCATAAGTATTTGCTGGAGTGGCCTGACATAGACTGCGCAGTTGGCAACCAGACCCATGCCTGACGGTCTGTTTTGCATCAAAGAGAAGGCACTCAATTCTAATGTGCTGAAGGGGGATATTTCACTGCTCTGAAAATCCAGCTGCAAGTCATGACAAATACTGATTAAAATTCAAAGCTTAAATGCCTCTTTGTGAAACTCCCTAAGTACAATTAAACCAGAGCCTCAGAATCCTGGTAGGGAGTGGTGTCCAGGGACACTAGCCTTGAAACTTTACCAAATAAAAATCTCCACCGAGGTCTGCAAAGGCTTCACTTCTGTCATTTTTTTTCTATTCCTAGCCAATCTTTTCTGATCCACAAATGAATCCCTCAAATTTCCTATGTAGACCAATGTTTTGCTTCCTGTAACCTGCATGTTCTGTCCCTGAGATCACCCTGACCAGGTTTCCTTTTCTTTGATCGGACCTCTTCCCTTCCGAACATGTTTTCCAAAGGGATGTAGGAGATAGGTCCACTGCAGTCTTCCAGCAGAGGCATGGTACATTCCAGCTACAGATGCACTATGCTGGTAGTCAGCGCAACCTTCATCTTGTCTAAAGTAGGAGTTAAGAGTCCTCTCACATAACACCTCTCAAAACTGGACACTTTTCAGTAACGCATCTAAAACCAATCTGGGCTATTTAGTTTTTTGTGGGGTTTATGCTTAATTAACATTCCCCAGAACTAATACTGATCTCTCAGTGGCTTTAGAGGTGCTATTGTCCCTCAAGTTAATAAGTACCAAAACACCCTACCAGTTTGTTACTGTATTTATACAAAAGTACCCCTGGCCAGATCTAGAGGGTGGATAGCCCCATTCTTCCCAGAAATTCAAGCTCAAGATAGCCATCTACTTCCACTGATGGGAGGCAGCGTGACTTTTATGATGGGTTATGAAATGATCTTGCTGGTGTTCCTGATGGAAAGCTAAGGTACATGCAGTGCTTACAGCCTGCTTTTCCCATCTCCTGGAGAGAGCCATCCCCAGGGTCCAAAGCTTTATATATAATGTTTTCCCTCTCCTAAAACATCAGACAGAACAGGTTGTTTTGCTGGGGTTCTGAGTTCCTTCTTAGAAGGACTCTGATGTCAGGATGATGGTCGTGTATAAAACACGAAAAATATGGATATTGTATGTATCGCCTAGGGAATTCAGAGGAAGCCAAGCCCCCCTCTCAGAAATATAGTATTTGGGATCCAGTTTTAGTAAAGACTGAGATAGAACTGATTAATAACATCTTCTTGAACTTTAAATCCTTTTGCAGCACAGGACAAACTAGTCTCAGTCGTAACGCCAGCAGTGGCAGGTTTGCCGCCTCTGTAAAATCATGTGGCCTGAGTACCAAATACTGGTAACTGGCGGGTCCCCAGCAGTAACCACGGCCAGCACGTCTGAATGATGGCTCACCACTTCACAGAAATATTCACTACAGCCGTAGCCTTTTCCAGCATAGCAGAGTGTGTTTGTAAGAACTAATTCTTCACCCTTTGCTCAAGCTGATCAGCACTTACGGGAATAAGCCCAGTCTGACTAGGCAGAAAAATAAATGCCGCTCATTTTGGGAATGCCCTGGAGAGATAGTGCCAGAATAAGGGCTGGCGTCTGGAGTTTTGAGTGCTTGATCCAAACACAAGGTCATAGCCAGGGTGAAAAGTGTGTCCTAACATAGCTTACGATTTCTCCTCACCTTTCTCCCCTTACAACCTCCCCCAGAAATGTAAAGAACCTGCTGGAATGTGCTTTGCCCTTTCTGGAAAGGCATGGACGGTACACCCCCTGTCCACCCCACCCTCTCCTCTGCCCTCCTGCCCCCCAAGTCCTTGCTTGCTGTTCTGTTTTTCTACTTTCCCTAAATGCAACTTACTTTAAGCATGCATTATTATTAACATCCTACAGTAAAATTAAGCTATTATATAACCCATTTGTCGATCTCAGCCAATTTCTTCTATCTTTTTCTATGTCTATTTATGACGTACATCCAGACTGCACGTCCTTTTTTTTTTTTCCTCTCCATGTTTATTTTAAAA
>VXAK01008836.1:5758-17332 GCA_013399435.1 Arenaria interpres | reverse complement strand
GGTGGGGTCAGGCCTCTGCAGTGGGCTGGGTTGTGGCAGGGCCAGGCGCTGTAAAATGACAGCAGGGCCGTGGGCTGGTGTGCACATGCGGTGCGGTGCTCCGTGGGTTCCCCGGCTGCAGGCTCGCTTGGGCTTCTGAGGGGTTCCCAGAGCCCCATCGCTGGGGCCAAAGGAGTCTCCTTGGGGACACTGCCCAGCTGCTGGGGACACCGCCTGACTGGTGGGGACATTGCTTCCTCGTGGCAGGGGGATGGGAGAGGGACCTTGGGTGGGAGAGAGCCCACTGGCCTGGCTGTCGGCGAAAACAGCTTGTTACTTATAAACTGGTCAAGATCAATATCGTGACGCCAACAGTGAAGAACAATGTCAGAGTACAGGGTGTCCTAATTAACATCACCCCCACAGCTGAGCGCTGTGGGGTGTTTTTCAGTGCCCAGTGTGCCCGTGATACAAGAGTGTTGGGCTTGGGCCTGAATAAAGTGAATTTAAAAGCATCTAAACCTAAGAAAAACCTCAGATAAGTAGGAAGGGAGTCACGTGGAAAGGGCATAGACGTGTCCTACAAGTCTGGAGAGGGTCTTGGAGAGCAGTGGCTAGGAGACTAGCTACCACTAAGAGTCAGAGTTGGAGGAAAAGGTGATGTTTTTCCTCTGAAAAAAAAAAAAAAAAAAGCTGAGGCTAAGAGCAAACATGGCTGCTTGTTGGCTCTGGTGCAGAGGAGCAGGTCTCAGAGCAGCAAGCTGATGCAAGGAGTGAGAATTGAAATGCTTTGCTCTGCGTGGAAAGGATGAAACCTAGAAAATGCCTGAGATGGCTCTTCTGGTTCTTTGGGTATTGGATTCCTGCTCACCAGCCTGTGCTGGCAGATCCTTCTACCTACACGCTGTCCAGCTGGATCTTGCAGACCAGGGAAAATCAGTGGCAGGATCTCAGGGTCTAGCAAACAAGATATGTTGTGTAGGGTGGGTTGTTTTTTTTAGCTAAATACTGAAATCCTGGCTTTGGTGCAGCCATTACTGATTTCACTGGTATGGTTAAGACTACCAGGGCCCCGTTGTAATTAAACATACTATTCTCTGGCTTGATAACTCTAAATTTCCTGTCGTCTACAAATTACTGTACTTTTGAGTTATTGTTCAAAATCTTTTCCAGATTGGTCTGTTTGCTGTTCAGCATAAGTGTCTCATGGAATATTTCATATGCACTAAGTTCTCATTGTAGAATTGAATGAGTTTTTAGAACATATGATTTGCTTTAACAAATGCTTAACACGGACATGAAACTGGACATTCATTAACAACATTCTTCAAACATTTGGCCAGAAACGTTCACAAGACTGACTTCATTAGAATAAAGTAATATTTGTAGTTTGGCAGTGGAGAGAGAAAGCCCATGTTTTCTTCAGAACACAACAAAATAGTAGATGACTCTGGTGATTATCAGAAGCCGGAGAATTTCTAAAACCTCTTATTGCTTTCCTAGTTTGGAAGTTTAGATGTTTCACTAATTGATAGAATATTTTATTTCTGTATATGTTTAGTTAATAGTAATAAAAGCATTTCAGTGTGTTCCTCTTGGTGAGATAAAGTTCTGCAATAACTCTCTGGGTCACTTCCTTTAATAACAAGGACTGAGATTTTTTTTTTTTTGCTGTTGTTTCTGACAGAACAGACTTCCAAGGCCCACATGCCTCACTGAGTTCTGAAGCATGAATAAAATCCTTCATACTTAGATACCAAAGCAATTGCTGCAAAATCTGGTTGACCTAAAATCTCTTGGGCAAAGAGTAGTGAAATAGCAGGTCAGCAACAAAAATGGGAAATCTGACTTCTCCCAGTGCCTGCAAGGTTTGTATTTTCTGTTCTGTGTGGAGAGGAGGCCCCGGAGGCTGGGGGGTAGGAAGAGAAGATTTCTTACCACAGGAAGAGAAGGAGCAGTGCTGCAGCGTCTGCTGGTTATCTGGAAGGACACAGAGGCCACGATGGGATTGGAAGATGGGCTCTTCATGCAAGGGTTTATGGTAATGCTGTCTGAAGGTTATCGCAGGCTGGCGTTTGCAGCAGGAGTATTTCAGGCTGTGATTCTTCTCAGTGAGGCCGAATTTACATTAATGTGGCCATTTAGCAGATGATTAAAAGTTTATGGGTTTGTCTCTCTCCCAGTACTGCTAGGAGGTGAGCACTACATTAGATCCATTGTTTGTAAGGAAGATGTTTACTGAAATGGGTTCTTGGTTTTAATATCAGATTGCAAGGGCTTCCAGCAGTTTTCTTGGGCAATCATGCATTGTGCTGAATCATGGTTAAAGGAAATGACTTTCAGTTCTTGCACTAAAGATGGACACAAATAGGAGTAACAATGCCTTTCGTGTTGCAGTCATGAGCATCCCAGTGCTTGTGATTTCCTGTTTTTTAGGGTTTTTCATTAAATCATTTCACAGCAGATGAGGAACTATGTACCAGTCCTTTCTCCTTTCTGTCTTACTGGGGAAATCCATTTACAAGAGGCTTGGCCTAACCTCAGATTCCTTCTAGAGTGTTCCTTGAGGTTATTCACCAAGCAGTGCCCTGGAAGTCCAGGGAGTGCACCGTGCCTGTTCAATCCCTAGCTGACTTCATTGTTGTGCCTCTATAAACATATTCCACTCATTCTGATCCTACCAAGAAGTTACAAATACTTGGGGCTCCCAAGGGGCAGCTTTCAGCACATTACAGCCAGTAAAGCCTTAACAATCAGCAGTTAGTAGACTTGTGTGTTGTGGTAATCCTCCCTGCAGTCTCAGCTGGTCACTGGGGTTGCAGCAATCGCAGGATTGCTGCAATCGGTCTCAAACTGGGCTAGGGCTGGGATGAGGGAGATACAAGGAGCTAGAGCTGTCAGCCCAGAGGACCCAGAGCTGTTAGCCCTTTGAAGTAGTCATCCCAAAGAAGCATCCCTCAGTAGCACAACCTGCATGTGTCCTCCTGCTTTTCCTGGATATCTGCAGTAGAATGAAATTGTGTAATGAGGTTTCCTCTGGAGTGCTGTTTCCTCACAAGCAGCACCTTAGGGTACACCATATAACATACTATGTTCTGCAAAGTGTGATATGAGTTAATATTTTCAAATGAAGTCATCACTCAGTAACTGTTTCACTCCAGGACGCCATCTGCGGACGAGTTTGGGAAGGTGGTAGCTTGCAGGTAATGGCCTACAGCTTGTCCTGGGTACAGGAAAATAAATTTGTTTGGCAGCTCACAAAAGGAGTTCATGCTCAGATTTCATCACTGGTCGTATACGCCCAACTGTTTTAAGCTGTTAGAATCGTCACTGTGCAACAGTATTACAAGTCTGAAAAAAGAGAACGTAGCGTCTCAGAAGACTGGTTAGAAATACCAAAGTGGGTTCTGGTTATTTAAATGAGTGAGGGACTGCTGCTTCTGTATCTTTAATGAGATGGTTGTGCTTCCTTTGAAAGAAGTTCTGCGGTCAGCATATTTTAAGAACTATATTATAATTTGCTTCTGGTCTTAGCACTGATTTACTTAAATGCCTTTCTGTGAACAAGTCTTCAATTCATGTTAGTTGCAGTAATACTTCTTGAACTTCATAGTTTAGCTTCAGTGTCAGAACAGATCTTTAAGCTCTGCCACCTGCCGGTCAGATGGGGTTTGGCGGAGGCTTGGTGACATTCCCTGCCGGTAAGAGGGCATTGACTTGGGAGCTCAGATCCTGGTTTTGCTCCCAAGTGGAAACTCAGAGATGTGCTGTCAAGGAACCACACGGTTCTCATGCGGAAGAAAAGCCCTTGTTTGACTCCACCACATGAACTGAAGAAAAGGGAGCTGAGAACGGGATTATTTACCCAGAATGAAAGCATAAATTGAGACTGAGACAAGTAAAACTGCTGTCACTTGACTGTCAGTGCTGTGCCTTCAACACCAGAACTACATAATGGTTTTGCAGAATTTCTTCAGAAGTGGATAATCTCTGATCAGCTTATGTAGCTGCTGTGCTGAGCATCAGAAAGAAAAACTGTGCACCATTGAAGGAAGGGGGCAGGGGGTGGACACACAGTTCCTATCCCTGTTGATGTATGATGTGATGATGTATGATGTAATGATGTATGATGTAATGATGTAACTTGCAGCAAATGCAGAAGTCTTTCTTGGCCCCCCGTGTATTTCCCTGCACAGCTGGAACAGTGTAGAGGACTTTTAACCTGGACTAGATTCTTGGGCACGCTCACCCTAAACCAACCCCTATTCAAAATATTCTGTAAATTGTTGGTGTACACGCAGTGTACAGCACCCTTGCTCGCTGGCTGGGTCTCCGCTGCTCATAGTTTGTGTCACAGTTGCACTAACACTTCCTGCTGAGCTCCGGACTCTGACAGAAAATGTTATCCATCAGATATAGCTGAAAGGGGATGATGTCTGATGTCCAGAATTTGGCCTGCCCACTTTCCCATGGGCCCCAATCCAGAGGGGCTCACTTCTTAGAAGTAAGGTGACGGTGAATTGCTTTTTTGTAGCTCACAATTCAGGAGTTACTCCACCTAAATAACTGGGAGATTTCTTAGGGGAATAGGAAGGAGAAACAATAACACTGTCTTTGCTTTAATTTACATTTTTACTGCAATGTGGGAACAACAAGCAAGAGGAGTTAGGATGTGCGCACGCCTCCAGAGCTACAATCTTATTGGCATTACCAAGACGTGGTGGAATGGCTCTTATGATTGGAGTGTTGGAATGGAGGGTTACAGACTCTTCAGGAAGGACAGGATGGGAAGACAGGGAGGGGATGTTCCCTTCTATGTCAGTGACCAGCTGGAGTGTGTGGAGCTCCACCTGGGAATGGACGAAAACCTGATGGAGAGCTTATGGGTCAGGATTAAAGGGACCACAGGGGCAAGTGATGTTACAGTAGGGGTCTGCTACAGACCACCAGATCAGGGTGACAGGGACGATGAGGCCTTCTATAAACAGATAGGAGCAGCATCGTGCTCGCACACCCCGGTCCTCATGGGAGACTTCAACTACCCTGATATCTGTTGGAAGGACAACACAGCAGGACACAAGAAATCCAGAAAGTTCTTGGAATGCGTTGATGATAACTTTCTTCTTCAAATGATCGAGGAACCAATGAGGAAAGGAGCCGTGCTGGACCTTGTCCTTACTAACAAGGAGGGGATGGTGGGGAATGTCAAGTTCAAGGGTAGCCTTGGCTGCCCTGTGATCAGCAGCCAGGCTTCCTGGAGTGCCACGCTGCTGTAGCTCCTCAGCTTTTGGTGGAGCTGTTCTGACTTTACCAGCCAAGGCGTACTGTCACATTTCACTTTTATAGACAGTGCAAACAGCGCCTTGGCCCTGCCGTGAGGGACTTAATCTGCAAAATAACATGCAACCTCTCAGAGGAGTACAGCGCCTGGGCTCTAAATCAGGAGGCAAAGTGCTGTCTTTCTCACTCCTTCCGCATGCTAGCAGTGGTTAAACAGCACAGGACTTCACTGAGTAGAAAGGACACTGTTCTTCTTCTTCTGTCCCTAGTTGCTAGTTTCTGAAGGGAAAAAACTTCTGGACATGTCTTACTATTTTAGCGAAGACTCTGCATTAACGTATGTCCTCTGCAGTCCCTGTGAATAATAATTGTACTTAAATGGAACAGTTAAAGTCTTGATCTGATAAGAAATAAAAGCATCTACATTACTAATGAAAGTGACAAGAAAAGCAGCAGGGAATATTTTATTTTCCTTAGGTGTCATTCATCTATGTGCATATTTAATCCACCTGCTGAGATTAATTTCAGTGCTTATTTATGCCTTATTTGAAAAATACCTTTTTTACCCTTGGACAACTTATGCGGTCATAGTAGAAAGTTGTGTCAAACTGTTTCTTATAGAACTGAGAAAGAAGCAGAGCCAGGTTCAGTGCAAAACCTAAGAGCTGAGAATTGCTATTCTTCTCTGCTTCCTACTTATATAGATATGGAGGAGGAGGAGCAAAAGGAAGCATCTGGAAATAAATCTCACTAGTCTCTCTAAAGAATGAGGGGGGAGGTGGTAGAAAAACTTGTTTTCAACCTGAACTGTATCATTTTTCAGTCTCTCTTTCTCTCCTGTTATTACCAATTTCCATATTCATGTCAGAAGAACATTTGATGTAAGTTCTAATAAGTTCTCCAAAGTGTGAAAATGGGAACATTCTTCTGTCACTTTGAAATTAACTATTTGACACTCATATCAGAAGGAAACACTTAATCATAGCTGTAAAGAACAGGTGGCACATTATAGGCAATAGAGGATGTGCTCCTTGGAAGAGGTCTGTATTTTATACTGCCCATACATGCTTGTTTTGTTCAAAGAGCATTAAAGACATAGAGAAAAGCAGTAGAAATTCCTCTGCTGCACCCTCGTGGTAGGCTGTGTTTGTCCGTAACATTGCACTTGTCTTTATGCCTGAACATGACTGATTAACTATTCTTAAATACTTTTCAGTGAAAAATTGGATACTGTCTACTTTTCCCCAAAAGGCTTGTACTAGTACTTTGCTTTTTGATTTCTCAATTTTCCTGCTGAAAGTTAACATTCTGAATAAAATTGTTAGTCACAAGTAAAGAATCTTCCACTGAGTTTCTTCTGAGGCTTCCTGACCAGACCAGGTCGCTTATGTTATGGCACAGTCAGGCTGGATGTTCCTCTGATGTATTTTCCTGCCTCTGAGGGCAGAGGATAATGCATCATGAAGGATATACTGGCAGAAGTGAGAGCACGGAGCTAAATTACATCTCACAACCCAGCACTGCAATACTATTTCTGTTTAAAATAGTTGTCTCTTTTGCCCCTTTGCAAGTAGTCCAGACCTTTCCATACAACTAAGATCTACCCACTGAATGTAGCAGCTGAGGATAACAGAGTGAAGAAGACGGAGTTTGGTGTTTCTTTTTATCCTGTTCCTTGGCACAACATTTAGATGCCACAGGAGTGGGTAATCCTCTACTACTGCTCTGTGTGCAGATAGTACCTCCATTGTTGATCTGCCTTTCCGTGAACAGACGGCCTCATTCGCCACAGATCTTAATCAAAAGCTGTGGTTGTGCCAAGAGCAATCTACCCAATGGGACTTACTATGAAATGTTAATTTGAACACTAACAGACTCTCAATGCTTTGTTTCCATCAGTGAAATCCCATTGACCTTTTTTTTTAATGCAGTGTCTTAACTGACCACAACCACTGAAAATCCGTTTACTAAACACTGATGAGATATTTCAGCGTTCCCCATTCAAGCAGTACCTGAACAGCCAGTTTTAATTCTGTGGTGCTTTTAACATATAACAAGGCTAAGAATGTCCACCTGCTAAAATGCATTTGTATTGACCTGATGCAGCTCTTGTTGTCATTCTGTCTTTTAGAATATTTTGTAAATGTGTTATTTGGAGGCTGTTGACTCAAATGGGCTATTCCGCGCTGAATTCCCATCTGGATGATCTTTTTCCACCCTAAAAATTACACTGGCAGTGCTTAGTTTAGTCCATTTGCAAAGAAAACTTTTTGAACCAGGCTGCAGAACCCTGATTCTGAAGTAAGTGTTCACATGAAAATTAATCAAGGAGTATCTGCTGTGCTCTGCTGTGCTTTAACAGTGCACCCTGTTATTTTACATTCTCTTTCCCCTGGCTACACCCCAAGCAAATGGCAAGCCATCCTAAAATCCAACCCTGAAGTCTGCCTTCTCAACCTGAACATAATGCTAACACACCAGAAGGAAGAGTTGAAGGCTGTTTTTATTCATGTGAAACTAATTTAGGATTATGTTGCCAGACCTCAGCAACTATTTGATGTGTCTTTAATCTTTGAAACTCTTGCTAATGAATAATTGCGATGATGCCTTCAAGTATTTGTTGGTAATTTCAACCTTTTAAGCTTTCAGAAGCATATATGTCTTTATATTCCAGTGTTCTGAGGGGGCATCTGGGAGAAGAGGAAGATGTAATATGCTGATTGAAAAAAAAAAAAAAAAGAAGACAAGACAGTGATTGTACTTCTTTAGTGAAGAGTGGAGTGTAGCATGAGTGCTCTGGAATGCAATCATTAGAAAATGTTAGGAAAAAAACAGGAGGACTTAATTTTCAAGAGAAACATTTTTCTCTTGTGTGTGGGTTAAACCTGTCTGTAGATACCCTTTACTTAGATTAAGTAGATTAATTAAGCATACAGAGCAACCTAACAGTTACTGATGTTAGTAGGGTCTGATTTCTAACAAATCCCAAATGCCTGCAATGCACTGTCTGGGGACTGAAGTATTTTTGAGGCTGAGTCCAACTTACAGGTATACTCAAGCAGAACCGATTCTCTCATCAGCTGAGCAGGGCTCATGGAAGGGGAAGAGGCTGACATGAAGCATGGGAGTCCACCACAGCCAGAGGTCTTGCCAGGAGCAGCATCTTGGGCCAATGCAGTGGTTTCTGGGGAAATTCCTGGGCTGAAAGGCAATGCCTCTGTGTTGGTGGTCTCCCAGGGAAAGCCAAGCTGGACTCCAGTGCTTAGACTTTTATGATTCCAGTGGTCTGTAGGGGGAAACTGCAGGGTTCATGGCTTTTCTGTCCCATAACCATCCTTGTGCCGAATGACCCCTGTGGGTGGGTCCCTGGGATGGAGCTGTGCAGACGAGCTCTTGCCTTCTCTCCCACGGGTTGCTTCTAGGCCTGTTGCACCTTTGCTGCTGGAGCTGCTGGTGCCTGTCCCCACGCTGTGATGCCCAGGGGCAGGATCCCTGTTAATTTAGCTGTGGATCATGTTGTGGTGTTGGGTACTCCTTTCCTCTGGCCTGGGAATTTAAGGACATCAGCCTCTGCAGGGGTAATTGCCACTGCCTGGCCCCCCCAGGATGTCACACTCTTGCCCGAGCCATTGGCTGCCCTGCACACCTTGAAAGTTTCTCTTTGACATCCACGACCACCTGCTGGTCTGTTCCAGTTGTGTCAGAGAGCACACAAGCAGCTGTTCAATTGTTATGCTTGCAGCATGGATTGGAAAATTCACACTCTTCCCCAAATCTGGAACTGAGTTACACATTGTAAAGTTTTGCCTGGGTGACAAAGTGATGGAGCAGGTCAGCAGCCCTGGTAACCAGGAGGAGGAAAGAAGGACTCTGCACTTAGCAGACCAGTTTTTTTATTGTTCACAGATAAAGACAGGCTTCTGCTCCTGTTTGTGTTTTGCACGTGATGGATCACAACTGCTCCAAGTCAGTGGTTTCCTGGTCGGGGAGTGTTTCCGCCTGTTCAGCAGGACCAGAGGAGAGCAGTGGTCAGGCTCCTGGTCTTCAGCAGAGCAGTAGCATAGCAGGTGACACCAAGGGGGCACAGAAATACTGCACTCCTACACATACACCAAAAGGGGTATGGGTCCACCTCTTTACACTAGAATATCCATAGCCCCCCAGGTCTGTTGAGCTCTCCTGTACAGCAGCAGGCTGCACTGCAGTGGTCTCCCTTTGAGCAGGGACGCCTCCTAAGCTTACTCTTTGAGGGTGAGAGAGCCCTTACCCAGCTTCTGGTATCTATAACAAGGTAAGTGAAATTTTATATTAGGCCTAAAAGTATATTGTGTGGTAGCAACATTTATATATTCAGCTATAGCTTAATTATTAGAAGTGTAGTAAGTAGTAGTGTTTGACCACTGTCTAATCACTGTTTAAATAATCTTTTCAATAATTTTTAAAGTCATTGTCACTTGATTTAAATCATTGACAAATCATTTAAATCATTGTAATCATCAAACCATTGTTTAATGGCCATTTAATTATTGCTCAATCCCCATTCGATTACTATTTAATTGTCATTCAATCATTGATTAATTATTATTTGGTCATCATTTAATAATCAATAAAACTCCTTTAGTTAACCCCTAAATGATGTCTTCTCTTAATAATTCACATGTGGGACAGCTAAAGGCTGTGCTTGACTTTGTAGCAGCTCGGGACTCTCAAGGTGGGAAGGTCGAGAGCTGGCAGCCAGAGAGTGGTTCCTTCTGCTCATGTAGTTGTGAACTGAGGGCACTCAGGTGGAACACCCTGAGAACAGGAAAGGCATCTGAGCTTGAAACACATACCCCTCATGAGGACAGGCTGAGTGATGGTGGCTGGAGATTCCACTTCTGCTGACTAGACTTACTGTCCAAGGAGGTTTGCTGATTGCCAGGGCGTTAGATCTGGGATTCTTGTCTCCAGCCCTGGGACTATCACCCGCTATCGCCCATGTGGACACCAGAGATGCTGCCAAAGGAGAGTCTCATGTGTGACCACGCTGCTGTGGAGTCTGAGATGAAGGGATGGGACTGCAGGTGGTGTTTCCTTATGTTCTTGCTGGTGCAGGAGCGGGTGTGTCCTGGGGGCCGACAGGCTCAATCAGACATAAAGAGAAATATGGCTTTATTAAATGGTGTCTGATACAGGATTAGGCTGTAGAAACAGAAACAATCAGCAATCTGTTATTCCTTACATGGATGTTTCTGCCTATTTTGCAGTTCAGAATGCACTGAGTTAGCTACTCCACTCATAAGAATTGCTTACGTGTTCCCTAGGTCCAGGAAAAAAACCCCATGATTAAATAAATTAAACTAACAATCATTTACAATAAATAAACTAAACCCTAGCTGTTTTTTGGTTTGGTTTGGTTTCTGTCGGTTTTGGGTTTTTTTCCCCCGAGAGAAGAGATTCCTTAACTCTGGGAAAATTCCTTATGTTCTTTGTCAGGAAGTTACTTGTGCTAAAATGCAAGAACTGGAAATAAGCTATTAAATGTTAAAAATCAGGATATTTGCAGCACAAATGGCTTGCCTGTCATATCATGGTATGTGCTAGCTGACTGGACATAACGCTTCAGCCTCTTGACCTTGCCGTGTTGCTACACAGGTGGTTTTTTTTCCTTTAATCTCTGATATGGCTTATGATTTACAAGGCTTGAGTTTTGTTAGCAGAACCAGAGAAGATCCTGAGAGCAAGAAGTGCAAATGCTAAAGTATGGTATGAGTTCTGCAGTTATGTGTGTCTGTGATAACTGTCTCTACCTTTTTGTTAAACACTTACTAGCGCTCACTTTAATTATTTGTAAAAATAAAGCTGTATTAATTGATGTTATCTCTGCAGGTTTTTTCCCCACAGGAGATGGATGTATTGAAACTCAAGCACTTTATTCTGTCCTAAGTCTCTGTATCCATGTGTGGAGTGTGTATTTTATTCATAAATATTAATATATAATACAATGTACAATATATAATTTATTTTCTGCAGGTCAAGAGGATAGATATTTTACTTTCCCTCTTTTTTTTTTAAACTTGTGTAGCCTAATGTGTTCTTTATTATAACCTTTATCTGAAAAGGTATAATCTCTTAATCTGGCCATACAAAGTATCAAATATTGAAAGACATGCCAGCTATCTTACTGCATAACTGCAAACTGAGCCAGAACTTTGTGTTGGCTTTCCGTATCTGAGTTTTTGCTTCTTTTGCTCAGGGGCAGTTGTTGTTGCTTTCAACTGAGAAGTCTGTACTTGATTTATTTCCATTGAGATCAGAACAATTGTTTTAAAGACT
>VXAK01008833.1:0-57092 GCA_013399435.1 Arenaria interpres | reverse complement strand
ATTTTTATTTTCTTTTATTTTTTGCACCGTAATCGCGGGGGGGCAGGTGCCGGCGTTACCGCAGGCGCATTCCCTCTGCGCCCTCCCCGCTGCCCGGCAGCACCCCGGATTATCCGCCGGTGCCGGCAACCCGGCTGCCGTAAGGTTTGCTCCTCCTCCTCCCGGTGATGCCCGGGGCGGGGGGAGCGGAGCCGGCTTTGGGCTGCCCCGGGGCGGGGAGGGGGGAGACGGACGGTGGGAGCCGCAAGGCCGGTGCCCGGCCGGGCTCACAGCACCCGAGGTGGCCCCAGACGGACCTGCTGGGCCAAGGCTCTTTCCTGTCAACTCGCCCTGGGTGTCCCCTGATGAGAAAGCCCATCGGGACCCCCTGGGTGTGGGTGACTCTGCCGCCGGGGGGCTGCTTGTGTTCTCCCGGGGGTAGCGCCCCGTATCGCAGGGGGATAGTCCTGGCTCGTTGTCCCTGCTTCCAGGTTGCCCCGTATTTTGTGGCACAAAGTTCCCAAATCAAGAACAGACCTAACGCTGGGAGCCTCGGGTTTACTGCTTCCCCGTGAGCATCCTGGCCAACAGGTGACAGACAGGTTATGGTGTACCTGTAGCCCAGGAGCCATTATTTTCTGCTATTTATTCACTGCCAAAAGCTAGGATATTTTCCCAAGAGGTGGCCTTAAATGTCTTTGGAGCGAGGAGAGGAAGCAATATAAGTCTTATGCCCTTCGTGTGAAATACAAAAGGCATGGCTGCATTTTCACCCTGCAGACCGTGGTGGCTGTCACCGTATTTAGTGAGAGGGCTGGCAACACGTGAGCTGGGATGCGAGAGAGCCTTCTGGGAGACTTTGGAGGAAATTTAAGAATTTTAAACTCGGCTCAGTTCAGCAGGGATTAGGACGCCCGCGGTGCTCATGCCTGACAGCCGGGGCCAGGCATGTGCCAAGCTGCAACTTCAAAGTATAAATTAATTGCTGCAACTGCAGAGCACCTCCCGTGCGTAGGCAACAACTGAGTGTTGTTTGCTTGTTTGTTTTTTAGATCACAATCTTACACCAGTCACTTCTCCTCCGTATAATTACAATTTAGGCAATCAAATTGACTCCAAGTCACACTTTAGGAGCCAGTCCTTCATTGGTTCTCGCCCTTGCTGGTAATTAGGCAGCTCTCTGCCTTTGATCCCAATTGATGAAATTCTGCGGGTTCTGCTCAGTTGGTACAAAAGAACATTTGAGGATAAAGAAGTCTGAATTTCACTCCTTGTCATATGGAAAACATACACGGCTCATCTCTGCTTAGTTGGATCCCAAGGTGTTGCCCATCAGATAACTCCCTGATTACCCTGGACTGGACAACAGCAAAAGGCTGGGGTGGGGTGTCGCTGTGACAGTAACTCCCAATTCTGGTCAGAAAAGCGGGACTGAGGAGGACTGGTTTTTGCTCCGCAGTCTCAAACTTAAGGCTCAGTCATGGAATCTTAGTTGAGTCTGGAAAAGCAGTGGCCGGGAAGTACTTCATTATTTCCACCGCCCAAGGAAACCGTAATCTTTGCTTTGTGGATTCAGCCCTCATCCAAGTCTCCTGTACGCTCCGGGGGGGTGCTGTGCTGTTTTGTGACAACATTTTCTAACTACACCAGCTGCGGAGCCCAGACGCTCGCTCATTTGGTGGCACTTTCCGCTCCAGTTGGTTGCTTATCAATTCTTGCTTCAGATCTGCACTTTCCGGTTTGATGGATTCATGTTTGTGACCACCCTCTTGCTCCTATCTTCATCCTTCAGATCTAAAAGACTCAAGCAAACTACCCGAGCGATGCACGCAGGGGCTGGGGCAGGGGGAATCTCTTTTGCTGAAGAGTGTTGAGGGCTGATGTCCCCAGAAGATGAATTTTCAGTCACTGGCAAAGCTCACTTCTTTCAAAGTCTTCTTTTTTTTTGGTGTTTGTCTAAGCTGACTGTGAGCACTATTTTGCATGACGGCGATTTTCCAATTCACAAGTCCACACTTTTGATACAGGAGGTAGAAGATGAACTGCTATGAAAAAAAAGGCATGTTTTTGGGTTGCATAGGGAGTGATGGAAGTGTTTGAGTAAGTTGAAATAAATATGCCAGTGGAGTCATCTGTTCAATTGACAATCCTCTGTAGAATTTTTAAAGTGTTCAGAACTTGAAGGGAACAATTTCACATTAGTTAAAGATTTTGTGTTTGTTTTCCTGCTTACAGTTTATTTCTGTCTGTAAAAATTCATTGCTGAGTTTTGGGACATCTGTGAGTCCTCTAGGGGGCAAAATAGATTTAACTTCAGCTCCCCGAGGAAGGTAAAGAATAACCCTGTAAATAAGCTTCTTTTTCTTTTTTCCTTCCTCATCAGTGGATAATTTAAAACATCCTCTTTCTTTGTGGCTCTTGAGCTTTGATTCTCAAGTGTACTTAAGTGCCTAATTAAATGGGAATTAGGTATTTGAATTCTTGTGTGGCCCTAAGCCTTAGGGTTTAACTGGCTTTGTGTCTCTCTGTGCCTCTCGCCTTGCAGGTGTGGGTATGGCCATGCGAAAAATGGGAAGCATGGCCAAGCCAGATGTTTACATTATTAAGGATGGGGACACAATCACCGTAAAAACAGAAAGCACCTTCAAAACTTCACAGTTCAGCTTCAAGCTTGGTGAGAAATTTGAGGAAAATACATTAGATGGCAGGAAAACTCAGGTCAGTATTCTGGGCTTTCTACTGAAAAGCCACAATTCTTCGGGTTGTTTTACAGATGGGGACACTGTTTAAAAATCAGTTTTAACATCCATACTAATGATGCTTTATGTGAACAGCTGTCGCTGTAAGTCCCATTGAAATAAATTCTTTTTTTTTTTTTTTTTTTTTCCTCCGGATTAAGCAATTTCCAAAGAGGGAAAATGCTGAAGCCAACAATGTCTTGTGTATTTCGTTGTTTTCAATTTGTAGCAGAAGCATTGTGTTAGTAAAACTAACAGACCTCTAAATCCCTGTTAAAGCCAAATGCCACTTCATTTGAAGCCTGTGGGGGGGGAAAAAAAATCCCATTGATGTTTAATCAGAAGCAATTCAGCCCTAGGCTTAGCCTTTCTGCTCAGCCTGGTATTTGCATAACAAGGGAGCCCGGTTCAGTGTCCAGTGGGATAATGGACACACAAGGCATACGTGTGAATCACAGCCCCTCATCTCCAGTTTGAGCAGGCAAAGAGCTTCTCCCTGCACCAAATAGGGGGAATATTAAGCCAAAAGGAGGTTAAACACAAAGAAGCCCTCAAATATGTCTCTCATTTCCTTGTGCGAGTACTCTCTTCATACTACCAACACCCCCCCCACCCCACCCCCCAGCTACACACTGGCAATTCATCTGTTATTGCAAGATCAGATAAATGTTACACAAAAGCTCAAAGCCTATGTACAAAGAGAGGAGCAGAGAGCACCCGTCTGCTCTTATTAATTGAAATTGTGCGGGCTGTCGAAGGGCTGCCTGGAGCAGGAATGTGTCAGAGCAGCGAGTGAACAAGCAGTGAGCTTGAGGATCAATAAAACGTTTAAGATAATATCCTGGCTTTGTAGACGTCAATGGCAAAATTGGGTGAGCTGGGGTGGAGGTTTTTCCTTCGGAATAAGGTGCTGGAAAGCCTCAGACTCTCTCAAATGTTGTGGGTAAAATACTGATGCTCGGGTTCTTCTTTCAGACCCTTGTCAGCTTGAAAGATGATGGGTCATTGATTCAGGAGCAGGAATGGGATGGCAAGAAGACCATAATAACGCGGAAACTAGTGGATGGACAACTGGTGGTGGTAAATTCATTCCCACTTTCTGATCCCTGAGTGCTGCTGGCCGGTAGTAACTCTAAAAGATCTTTTTCTTTGTAGTCTGTAGTGAGGCAAATTAATAAATCCATCTCTTTATCTTCTAGGAATGTGACATGAATGGTGTCAAGTGTGTTAGAGTCTACCAGAAAGCATGAGAATGTCGTCATGTTCAGAAGGAACTTGCTACAAACAACTCAGTTCAATGGACAGAGCTCCTTTACACTCCGTATTTTCCTTTTCCCTGTTTTCTAGTATTTCAATGGACTGAGTAGCCGAGTGCAATCCTTTTTAAAAGCCGTGATGTAACTATTACGTAACTATTCTGAACTTATGGGGCTATTAAATAAAATTGTCAAATATATGAAGTGGAAATGTTGTTACTATAATGGAATTTTAAAGTGAGGTTTTATAAAAACTCCATTTGGTTTTAGGCTCTACTGGAAACTGCCTTCAGTTCAAGACAATGCAATATACGCCAATGAACAGTTAATAGCAAGCTGGATTTTGACCAGCATCCTTAATGGCTAAGCTAGTAAAATCTGAAATGGGAAAAAACCCAAAAACTTAGAGTTCGGGTTCTAGAGCTGTTTCTAACTTGCGTGTTACAAAGTAAATAGAACTGAGTGGGTATAAATAAGAGCTGAGCTTTGTTGCTGTTTAAGTAGAGGAATGTATTTTCAGGAGTTAGTTTGTTTTTTCGTGTTTCAAACCCACAAATTTCTTATCTGAAAAAAGAGATATACGAGTGAGCCAATGGGCATGATAAGCAAACATATGCATGCTTTACTGAAAGGAAGCCTTATTTTGGACAGACTTTGTTTTCCTAGCAAAATTCTTATTTCCAGCCTAGTAACATTCTAAAAATTCTTAACCAAAATCGACTGAAATACTGCCTAAAACTTAAAGCCTCATTTTATTTTATTTTATTTTTAAACTGGCTTGGAACACCTAGCAATGGAGTTTATATGCTTTAAAGTGCCATAATAAATAATCAAAAATAGCAGTGTGGTGAGTGTTACTTTTTACACTGGTTGGGAAACGGAGCCTACGATGCTACTATTCTTGCAAAGAGATTAAAAAGCTTTGGGTGACTCCCTGTCACACCAGACTAACATGTTCTAAATGTGAAACTCTTTGGTGGCAGGTGGTGGGGAGGTTTCCATCAGATCAAGGGCTTCCAGTTTGCAGCGTCAGTCGTTGCAGAATCCATTGCGACTTCAACCCGGCTGCCATTTTAGCTGCTCAGAGCATGCACCGTATTGCTGAGCTTACCCAAACAGCCTTTACGTTCATCCTACCAACCATGGAAAATCAATTTTTTCATAATTTTGGACCATTTACCCTTTTCATAATTTCCTGACTATTTATGAATCATCCCATTTGTCCATGTCAGTTGAAAGAATTTATAGCTGGAGCATATTTCTTGCATATTTTTTATGCTCTGTTGGAAAAGTAAATATTTTTCCTGGTCCCCAAATGTCTCCTTTTTTCAGTTCCTTTGAGCTCCCCTTTCCCTGGGGACCAGGAAAGATCTTCACATCACCTTCATTGAACATTTTCCCTGAAGATCTATGCTGTATTCTTATATGGGCTGCTAGGAACAGATTTTTTTTTTTTGTTGCTATTAGGAAAGGAATATCCTCATAGAAACAGAAAACAAACTGGATGTGATGAGGAACCTGATAAGTTTACAATCAGAAATCCGCTAAAAGGTAGCAGGAGAATGGCTGCAGCAATTGGCCTGATGTGAAAATCCTGCCTCCCTTCCAAAAGAAATGGCATTAGTACTATAAGTGGGATGTTATGCCTTCCTTGGGGTCACTGGTCTATCATTTACCACCGCGTGTTTACTCTTCTGATACTGGGTCGTGTTAATTGTTTATCTTTCATTTGAATGGAAAGACCTTCCAATGTCTTCTATAGGACATCCGTTTTGATTACAATGAGATCACTTCTCGTAAAACAAAAGGCAAAGAGTGTCTTTTTAGAGTGATTTCCTTTGGAAACAAGGCTTATAAAGTCTGTTTGTGTGTGTGTGTGTGCTCTCTGATTTCAGCCACATGTGAAGTAGAGGCTAGTGGTCCCAAAGATAATTATTCTTCCACAAACATCATGACAACGGGCAGCCTGCTGAAGGAGTTAGACCATTAAAGTGCCTTGATGATGGAAAGGCTGCACATGGAAGTGACACTTTGACATTAAGTAGGAGAAAAACATTATAAGCCCTCTTAGCACACAGAAGAAGTTATCTTAAACACAAAAGTTGACCAACAGTAAAAGGCAGATCAACAGGAAACTGGGATTCTTTGGAGCTAATTCTCCAGAACTGTTTAGGCTCCCATGTTTATTTGCTTTATTTTGAAGTTAGCTTTAGCCCATACTGCTGTTAACATCAATGTAAGTGTGCTGTGACCCGGAACTACCATATATACAACCCGTTTGTGTTAGATTAGACCATATGCTTGAAACGACAATTGTTTGTAATTTGCGAGCCAAGATTTAGAATGCTCAAGACTTGAAAATACGATTCATTTCCAAATTCCTTCTATTCATTATTATACGAGCCAAGAGTTTTACTCTTCAGTAGGTGTGCATACTCAATGTTCTCACCGGTGTAAAATAGCCAATTGTCCTGAGATTTTAATAACTCTCTGTAGTTCGCTATACCACATAAGATGGTGGAAAATAAAACTTGTGAGAACAACTGAAAAAGAAGAAACGATTCATCACCCAGCCAGGACAGCTTTATAAAGCTACAGAATTATGAAATAAAGAGACAAATTTTGTTGTGGTGTTTGAGTGCGTGTTTTTGAAAATACTTTGGAGGGGTAAAAGAAACATGTTCAGCAATCTGAAGCTGTAGGTAAGACTTGCTCAAAGAGAAGCAGCTCCCATATCTACTCCAACACGTGTTCGTTTAAAGGCCTGAGCAGTGTCCAAACTATATCTTTGTATTTCACTGTCTTCTCAATCTGATGCGGTTTACTTTTTCCATAGAAGGGGGTTTTGTTTGTTTGTTTAGGTTTCTTTNGGGTTTGGGCGGGGTGTTTTTTGTGGTAAGCCAGGGCGAAGGAGTAGAAAATTAAGCTGTTCAGTGATTTACATCTGATATTCTACCACATCAGGGATATCTCTTGTCTGAGCTTTCCAGGAACACTAATGAAATGGCACTGTGCTTTGGGAGAGCATACTGGCTCCGTGCAGTGCTCAGACTATAAAAGATTTTCCTGTTATGGTTTGGTTATATGATTTATTTCAAATTTGTTGTCCTACTCTGCCTGCAATCTCTGCAATTAATACTGGCTTTTCCTCTTCCTCTGCCTCTCCCCTCCCTACCTCACATATGCACTTCAGATCAAAGTTTTTTAAAAAACAAAGCCAATGATAGGAAATTTCTCCATTTTCTAAGGTCACAGTCCCACCGTCAGCTGTCACTGCCTAAAAAAAGGCAGTAATTATTTCTTCAAGTGTGGAGGTCAAGTATAGGAAGATAGTTTGGCTACTTGGGCAATGTTTATTGGGAGACTCAAACATACAAAAGGAAAATGAATCATTGAATAGGCACACTATTTTATTTTTTTCAGATTAGAACCTAAAAATCTATTCTTGTTGGTCCTAGTGAGTATGAAAAACAAACGACTTTCCTACCTCTGTATAATACTATGTCCAGTATATTTTATAGTTCATAAAGCAGTCCATTCAAAGTAACTCTTATTAAAATCAGACGCTGAAAATAAGTGCCCTGTCAGTATTTTTCAGGGCCCCAAGGGGCCTTGATCACTGGGCTTCCCCCGACCCCCCCCGGGGAGCCCCACCTCAGCTCAGTCAGAAGGTCAATCTCCAGCTGAGGTTTTACGCAAAAAATTATGCATTAAACTAATTTCTGTGAAGGAACTGACTTATAGGAGTATTGTATTCTACTTAAAATTGTTTTAGAAAAATAAAAGCAGTAATGCAGACCAGCTCCAACCAAACCTTTGTTGGTTCACTCCTTCCCCGCCTGAGTATGTGCTAACACAACGAAGAGATCAGGAACCCTTTGCACTACGTTGATTATTTGTGCTTGTAGGGGAAAAAAAATGCCACACTGTGATATTGGGTGGGAGCAAGTTAACATATATTAATTATTATTTGATGCTTCATTTCAGTCCCATTGTTCAGCCCTGGGAGGGTTCAGCACTATTTTCACAGGTTTTGGAGACAATCCAGCATCTGTATAAACACATTTTTGTCCCATGGTTCTCCTTCCAGCTTTGGCTTTTCAGCCCTTGTACATCAAATTAAGATTTTGTTGACACTTCCCGGAATGGTTTTATTCATACTATTATTTCAAAGGTAGAGACCCCACTCCCAAGAGTGAATTTGGCTTCCTTTCCAGCAAAAATGTTTCCAAAATCGATTCCCTCTAACAGATGGTCTTAATTATACTCTGGCCATATTTATAGGTGAAGTTGATTATAGTTTCAGGAGAAATGTAGAGTTTCAGCAGTAAGTGCGGTCCAGAATCAGTTTCAGACAATGTCCTGCAAAAATTAACTGAATCCCAACTATTATGGTTGAGACTCTAAAATAAGTAACACAGTTGTCATTAATCACAGATGTACGCTCTGAAATGGAACACGAGAAGACATCCCACTCTGAGGACCATGCATGTGGCTTACCTAGCACCGGACACTCGCTCCCACATGCACACCATCCGGTTCCCTCTAAAATTCATGCATGAAACCAACAAGTCTACCTTCAGGAAAGGCTTTAGCTAAGGAGGCAGCTCAACTCATTGTGCAGTGCAAGTGTCCAACAGAAAATCCAGGACTGAGTGCAATTTTCAGGCTTTTTCTTTCTTCTTCACTGCTGTTGCACATCCTGGGGCATCCTCTGTGGCTTGATGCCTTCTGGGGCCATGCGGTATACTCCTGTACAGTGACCAGAAAATCTGAAATCATAACGAGTAAGGTAGCCTGCATTTCTTGACCTCAAAAGCAACCCTGAACTGAGACCAGGGAGTCCATGACAGGGGAATTTCTGGAAGCTCCTGGAGTATCACCAGCTCTTTGATTACATGCAAATTTGAGCCGAAGGCAACTCAGACTGACTCCTTGCTCTAGAAATTATGTCCAAGCCTTGTTATAGCTTTGCATTTTAATTCCATAAGTAACCCAGCGAAGTAGAGGGATAGAAATTATTCCTATTCTATTGCAGAGTGCAATTAAGGCAAAATACCATTAATACTTTCCCTTTCCAAGATGTGTAAAGCAGTAATTGATACTGGGATTTTCTCTCCATGCTTTCTATTGTCTCATCTCCACTCATTCCCCTAAACCACCTTGCTCTGTACAGATTTAATTGCACATAAATAAAGTTCAGAAAATGGGATGTTACTATTCTTTTATATTTATTCTTTTTCTCTTGGTGGGATGTGGAATGAAGATGCAAGCTGCGTACCTTTACTGGGGGCATTTTTGAACAACCGTATCCTTTTTCCACAACTCACGAAATATGGTTCCTCTGTTTAACCAGCTTAACCGATGGCTTCCTACTGAAACTGCAAGAGAAGAGAAGCAGCCAATTGACCAAAATAGAAATCACAGATGCCTCAGCGCCTTAGCATCCTCAGTCCTCTTTCCCCTTGTCACATATTTGCACACAATTCATTCCTGTCCGAGCCTCACATTATCCCTTTGGATGTTCTCTTGCTTCATGAAGATTTTTCTTTTTTTCCTGTTATGTTTAAGATTATCAAGGCCTTTGGATTCAGATTCTGAGGATCCAGCTGGCGTGGTTACTGGTATAGAGATTAAGAAAGAGAAGAATAAATAAAGCTACATCTTGTCCAGTCTCTCCCCACCTTTACCTGTGCTTCCCTTGTGGTCAACAGAATAGACATAGTCCATAGAAGTTTCTCAACTTATTTTTCCTCATTTGGTCTGTGGAGGAGAGGGAAGGAACAATTCAGGTTAAATATTCTTTGATATAATATATCCAAATTAATAAGTCTGGGAAGAAAGGTCTCCCCAGAGATTTTTCTGTGTTAAAGAAAACACAATTCTGAAACATTAACTATCCTTGGAAAATAACATGTACAAAAGCCTTGGACTATTTGAAAAATCTTAGATAAAGCTCTACAAACTGAGCTCATCAGCCATAGCTCCCATTCATGTAGATAGTGACTTGGGACTGGATGGACATCCCTCCTTGTTAGTAAAAGCACAGTTTGTGTGAGAGGTTGTCCAGATGTCTACTGGAACTCTCTTTTTCCCCAGCTGATAGCCCCTTTTGTCAGTTGTGTCTTTGTTCCACTGTCTTCAACTATTTTCTTAAAGATAAAATGCAGATTTTTGCTCCATTTAGTGCGATTTCTCTGGCCCTGTTGTACTCGCGGCTGTACAATTCAGAAGCTGCTTGGCACTTCTCCATAACTTCTTCTATAGATTTTACTAGAGAGCTAACTGCTGCTTTGAGGCTGAAGCATACTCAGCTGGATTTCTGAGCTGGATTCCTGCTGAGATCAAGAGCTAAGCGTATTTATTAGAGAGGCACTGATGGTATCTTATGAAGCAACAGCCTTCTGTATCAATGGAAAGCCTTATATTACTTCAGTAAGATTGGATTAGGCTTCAGTAATTGTGAGCTAATATTAGAGATCAAGAACAAATGATTAATTTTAAGACGCGTTACCGAACCTTTGGAATTAGATTATAAAATTTTCCTCTTTGATGTTTATAATGCTTATGATCATAAGTGAGTTCACTGGGAACACAATTTG
This sequence comes from Arenaria interpres, assembly GCA_013399435.1. Lineage (NCBI taxonomy): Eukaryota > Metazoa > Chordata > Aves > Charadriiformes > Scolopacidae > Arenaria > Arenaria interpres. The sequence continues at coordinate 46,517 of VXAK01008833.1, read as the reverse complement.
AGTGGCAAGTAAAGTTTGATAGATTCATATTTTTACTTATTTATTCTGATAAGTTGATGAGTCTAAGACTTACAACAGAAAGCAGAGATCATTATTGCCGGTATCATTTTATTATGCTCTCACTGTCTTATTCTTGGAATGAAACTCAAGAGTAATGCGTGGAATTGAGTAGAGAACAAAATATATTCCATTCTCTAAGTGCTATTTTTATTTAATTACATTATCATAGAGAAAACATAAACAGTTTATTTGCCTTGAATAGTAGCAAAAAATTTTAGTAGGAAGGATATTCAGTTGCATCTTACAATAACATCTCAGTGATAACGTCAATAATGTTATGATGACATATGAACGTGGAAAAAGCATTTAGGATCCAATGTCTTTTTTTTTTTTTTCAGCTTAATGCTTATTGGGACATCTTTTGAAAAAAAACACCAATGAAACATGTACAATATTGTCAATAATGCCTGTGTAGTTATTTGACGTTGCTGAAAAGAAGGCTGTAATTAATTTTTTGACTACCCTATACAATGGGGTATTGCTCTTGCAAGTCTTTAAATTAATTTCATGTAATAAAATGCCAGCTACTTTGTATATTACGCCGCATGTAGTTACACCAGGTAGAAAAAGGAAAATTTGATGGTGTTTTATTACTGTGAGTCCAATGAATCCAGCACAAATCTGGAAAAGCCGGATTATTTTTTTGTATAGCTCTCACGTTACCAGTGAATTTATGAATTATTTTATAATTAGATAACTCTCATGACTTCACCTGTTGCTCTTGAAAGATGCGCTTGGATGTAATTTTGGATATCGTTTAAGAATAATGGGTTACATGAATAAAAACATGATTTTATTAACACAATTGCTCTTACTGCCCAAGACAAGAAGAACCAGTGCAAGTTTTCTCATGTAATTTGCATTTAATAGGTACATTTCACAGAGACATTACATTTTTTGTAGGGCAGAGTGGTATAACCTCTACTTTTATGACTCTGCCTTTCTACCAAATAAAACTGTGCTCCTTGAGAGTTGCGATGGACCTTAGAAGTTATTGGCTCGTCTAAAGACCTGTGTCTGATTTGGCCAAGGAACCAGTACTCCTTCAGACGCAGACCCAAAAATACAACCCCTGCAAGTAAAAAAAAATAAAGGTAGTGTTCAAACCTTTTTTTTTTCTGTGAAAGAAAACAATTGTGAAGAACTGGTAAGCAACCATGGCATACTTTTCTGTCCCCTCTTTATCCTTTGGTGAGGCTAGGTCTAGCATTTCTCACAGTAAAAAGCCTCTTCAAAATGAAAATTTGAACATTTTACTGACTTTGTTCGTGTTTTTATGAGGAGATTTAGAAGGCTTTTGCTGATTTCCCTTCTGTGACTCAATGAATTTAGTGGAATTCATGCAACTTTCCTTTTTAACGAGTCCTTTAGTAATTAATATTCCCAATTCAGTAAAAGGGGAATTTCTGCAGCTTTCTTTATGGGTATGTATGGGTATGTTCTAATTCTGTATGCTAGATTTATACTAGACGCTGAAACACAAGTTTACAGCTGCATGGACTCAGATACTGAGCTCAGGTACAACAGTGTCCCTGAGAAACAACAGCTGAGCTATTTTTAAAACATTTCACTAATGGAGAATCCACACCCTTCCTTAGCAATACTTTTCAAATATTGAAGTGATAGGTCCCTTCCTTTGTTGCAAGGTTCATCCCTGCCCTCTATCTCATAGTTGATGTGGGTGTTGACATCCCAATTAAGGTCTTTCTCGTCTTATCGTTCTTCACAAGTGCGCAATGGCTTTCTTGGCAACTCCATCTCTTAAGAGCTTTTCACTCCATGGCTTTTTTTCCACCTTTCTTAAAGGCTCTGCCTGTGCATGCAAGACAACTCCATCTGGTGTTCTGCCGTCTGCATTGTTGACAAGGAGCAGGGACTGATAAGGCCTTGGTATCAAACCGGCTGTTTCTTCTCCGGGTTCTGTTTCCTCTGGTTTGTAGAAGGCAGGCTTGGGATCTATCGCAGCAGCACGCTGAGCCTGCCCTGGTCGCTGGCGGTGCTGTGCGGAGCGACTCTGCTTCTCTGCTGACCCAACAGGTCATAATTTGTTGGCTTCTCTGCAAGCCTGAATGTTCACATGGGAAAATGGGAGCATGGTACTGAGCGGGATGAATCAATCCAGTTTCCGTTTTTAACTGCAGTTGTGCTGTTTAGGGTTGCGATGAAGAGACAGATTATTCTTTAGCAAATCCTGAATAGTTTCACTCTCACCACCTGATGTATTGCTTTTCAGTATGAGAAGAATTTACTCCTATCTCTGATGGCATATAGCTCACACCTTGGTTACTAGGGGAGATCAGTTTTCTTCCTGCCGTTGTAGTAGCAGCACTCTCACAAAATATATTTATTTCTCTTACAACTATCTACAATGGGACACCTAACAATGGTCTCCTTGACAAGCAACTACAACTTAGCAGTCCAAACAAAATGTTGGCAAAGTTTGAGAGCAGTTTTGGGAGAGATATAGGAAGTTTTGTTCACATACTTCTTCTAGACACTTAAAGTGTGCAGTTACTGTGATTCAAGCTTTACGACTTCATTGGAAAAAACCTAGCAATAGCGTCTAACAGGAGTTAGAACAACTCTGACACGCTGTGAGGTAAGACCCAGCTCATCTGGCCTAACCTGAAGCATCCAGAGGAGGTGCTTTTCTCCTCCCACGGCCGTGAAGAAGGGCAGACGTGACCTGGAAGTGCCAGGTGCCAGAGTTTGAGGAGTAAACTGCCAAGTCCACTGCAAACATATTTCCTCGTCTTCCAGGGACATACAGTGGTGCACTGTAACACTAGAAACCATGATACAGTGGGAGGTACAGAGCATACCCATCACCCAACAAATGCCACAGGAGTTGTGTGAATCACACCACGTACTCCAATCCGTGAGTCACACCAAGTCTATACAAGCCATACCTATGCACACATGTATGCAACTGCACCTTTACAAGCTGTCTGTTAATAGATCTGTTATCTAGCTGAGTAAAATTGTATAGTTATGAAGTAAATTGTTCCTGTTTATGTTATAGGTGTTTTGTTTTAACAGACAGCTGCACAGCAATAGGCACTACTATCAATTAATTGTGAATACCTGTCTCTGAGGGAGTTTGCATTACATTGCACTCCATTGTTTCGCTTTCTTTAAGAGACTGGTAAAAGCCATTGGAGGTTGTTATCTCTACCATCAAAAGCATATTTCTCCCAAGAGCTTCCAACTTAGGAAGGCTTGGACATTTTTGCACATTTGGGTCACTCGCTTGGGTAGCTGATGACAAGCTGTGCCCTGCCACAGCAAGCAGGTCATGCCTTTCCCAGTGCAGGCTCCCAGTCAGCCCGCACAGGTTATGCTGCCTAGTCACTGCCTCCGGCCATGACTCCCAATTAGCTTGCCCCGCATCAGGTAGCTGCCTGCTCTCGATCTGGTCTTTTCACAAAGCTCATACAATTCAAGGGGTCTTGCTAGGGTGTGAAAACTGGCTTCTTCACAGAGCAGTTCAGTCCACCTAAGATCTGAGTCCATGGCTTGGGAAACATCCACATTTTTCTGTTGAATAGAGGGAAAGTCTTGGGTGATGGGACATTGCTGAAGCGTCACATTTAAAGGACAGCTTTGTAAAGAGCCAGCAAGGAACTGGTTATAACATTTGCCTTTTCTTTCTTCGTGATGTGGAATTGCCTGAATCAATATTCCTGTTCCATCTCATGTGTGTCTTTAAGTTGTTCTTCTGATGCCATCCCCCAGAGCTCCTGTGCTCACCTCCTGTTTCACAAAGAGGACTTTGGCAACTGCCTGACCACCTTACCCAATCACTTATAACCACCTCATCCCACCCCACCCCACCCCAGAAGAGTTTCATACAGCTGAGCTTTTCCATTGCTTGTGGGACGGGTTACAAAGGGTGGCTGCCTCAGACAGTTGTGCCACATCCCCAGGGAAAGAATTTGCTCAGCCGTGTGTTTTATCAGGTTACTGTAGTAGCTACCTTCCAGTGGGTGATATTGAACCCCTTCTTCCTTTCCCCAACCCACCCCCTACTTCCTCTTCCTCTAAAATGTTTGCGTTTTTCTGCCAGAACCACTAGGTGTCACAAGTACTCACATCTAAATTATAAAATCCTCTAAAATATCCTGGAGATCTTGATATTTTCCTTATTCTTATCAAGGGGGACAAGAATTGGGGCATAAACTTGCTGTAAATGTGGGAGCTGCTGGATGCAATAGAAAAAATCAGAGGCATCAAGCTGGTGCTTACAGAGGAGATCCATTGTGTTTCACGGCAAACAATTTAGCGTACGAGGGAGTTATGTCTGTTATTAAAGGGCCTTAATTCAGCTAACCATAGGAAACTAATAAATTGTATGTGATCTGAAAGATCAACAGACTGTATCTAACACAAGGAAATACGCTGGTGAAACAGGGTGCGTAGAAGCAGAATGCAGAAGGAGCTCCACCCTGAAAGAAGCTTATGGTTAAGAAGCAGAACAATCCTTGGGTTAAATTTAGATGATTTTCAAACTAAAACTGAGTAATCCATGCCACTAATGAGACATGTCTTCCTCTTCTTCCCACTCTTGTTCCCATCTGTCTGTTTATAAACTAATCAATCATGCTTGCCTAGCAGTGTGAGTTGTACACTGGCTGGATAGCAAATATTCTCAGCTTCACACACCACTAGTTGTATCTGTGGGAGCCTGAGACACTGATCTTTTCTGAAGATATTTCAGTTTTTCAAATGTTACAAAACATATTTTTAAAAAATTTTTATCTTTAACCCTGTAACCAACATCCTTTTTTTATTTTTTTTTGTTAAATCGCGGGCAGGCATTTAACCCTCCAGCGCCCCACTGCCATGCCATACATCTACCTACACGTACACTGTCTGCCCTTTTGCTGCTCGGTGCACCAGTACTGTCTGCTGAACAAACAGCACGAGAGAATATCTTCTATTCAACGAGGAAAACCCAAATCTTCCCATTTGGAACCTCAATTCAGCTGAGTCCCATGGCAGCCACCGGCCTTTGCAGCTTCCCGCTGACACTTGCTTACATCAGCCGGAGCTTCGGCTGGAGCAAGGCACAAGAGTGCACGGAGGTGACCCCAGGTGATGGGAATTACATGGCAAAAAGGAGTATGTATGAATATTAGTCTAGTGACAGTCCTGCTGCTTGGATTATAAACGACAAGGTGATCCAAAATGTTGCAGCAGGAGTCTGAAGGCACAGCAGCAGGACAGGCTGACCTGGCTTACCCATGTTTCCTCCCTCCCCACATCCTGTAAGCCTCTTCCCATCCATTCCAAAAATTTTCCATGAGCTGTGTGCCGATGGCTCTCTATCCCATTGTCTGCCACACCACCGACTTCAACTCTTCTAGCATTTTAATTGGTTTAAGAACATGAAGAGAGATGTGTGGGAGACAGGCTTGCTGGATGGTTTTGGTGCTTCCCCGGATCTGTTCTGAGCATACTCAGAAAGACACCTTTTTCTCCTTTTCCATCTTTTTAATTAGCACTTTTACACACAGAAATAAAAAATACTGCATGCAGTTAGGGGCTTGATCAAATATGGTATTACTGAGTGACATTCAAAGAGACCGTGTTACAAATCTGGAGTGGCCGATTATATTGTCATTTTATGCTGGCAAGATGAGAGCGTAACGACTTCGGGCAATACCAGATGGAGAATTTAGGAACTGCAGAGTACTGCACTGCTCCTGGAATAGAAACATCACCCTGAAAGAAGCAAAGACCATTCGCTCCTTTCAAAAATAGTATATCAAAGATAAAGGTTGACTTCACCATGTAGCTGTGAGTTCCTGCTTCACAAAACCGCATAATGCTTGTTAGTCATGCTGTACAGGGCACTATCACTCAAATCAATCACCCAAACAAGACAGCTAATTTGGTCCTAAATCGACTATTTAGAATGAATGCTGAATACTACTAACTGCTATTAAGTAGCCACCCGCTGCACATTCACGACATTACGTTTGGTATATTGCTGCTGCAATAAGCTCAGCTGTGCTTAAAGGTAGAGTTCAATTCCAGATAATGTTTTGTTAATAACCTGCCATGTAAACACATACAATCAATTACGGCCAGAGGTAATTACAGTGCTGAATCATTTTCTTACAACACTTAAATAAAAATCAGATTGATTCAGAAAGATTTTGAACTTTACTTGCATTTCAATGAAGGTGTGTCCTGAACCATAATAGGTGCAATTACAAAGATAAGATTAAGGAGGTGCCAGCTGTCTTCTGTTTTTATATTTGTTTTCAGAATAACTTTGTAACAAGGAAAGATTTTTCTAGGCCAGAAATTCCTGTTCCCTGGGAAGAACAGGAATTTCCCATGCAGAAATCTATCTCCCTTTACCAACCAGAAACAATAACTGGAAAAAAAAAAAAGAATGTTACATTTTGTTACCACTGGGGTGTGCCACTTAAAAGGATTATGTTTTCTGCCCACTAATTCCTGCTTCTACTGCTTCACGCTGTACCAGCACCCTTTCAACTCATCTGCCACTCTTCATAGGTGAAAATCGAGCCACTTGACAAAATGCTCAGGTCAGTCATTGCTCTCATCTTCTAAAAGAGAAGAAGAATGAAGAGGTGCCGTTCCTTGGCCCCAAATACAGCAGTCAAAGCCCAGGGGAAGCAGCCTGTGTCCCTACCCGCAAGATTCATTGCACCTGAAGTTTGCCATTTGGAAGTTTGTCCTCTGCTTTTAGCTACGCAGTCAGGCTATTTCTCTTGTCTGTAGGAAATCTTTGACATTTGCAGAGGCAAGTTCATCCTGTCTTCCTCGCACACCTGTTTTATAAGAGAAATTTTCCTAAGAACATGCCTCTCTCTTTCTCCAGTGGTGAGATTACCCCAGACAACAAGCCTGTCCGAGATACCCAAGTTTTAGAAGATGACATTTAAGCAAGTTGGATCCCACAGCTAATGAACTTCCCAGCTCACTGGTGCATGTTCAGCCTGGAGAAGAGGACGTTTAGGGAGCACCTCAGTGCAGCCTTACAATGCTTAGGAGGAGATTACCAAGAAAAGAGAGCCAGGCTCAGCACTGACTCGGGTGGTGGGATAATGAGATGCAATGATCATAAAATGAAACAGGGGAGTGTCCGACTGGATATAAGGAAAAACGTTTTGCCCTGAGAAGAGCCACGCAGTGTAAGACATGGCCCAAAGTGTGGGATCTCTGAACCTGGAGATCTTGATGGCTTGCCTGGGAAAAGCCCTGAGCAGCCTGGTCTGAACATATAGCTGCCCCTGCTTTGAGGAGGACGGCGGCCTCCCAAAGTCCCTCCAAGCCTAAATGATTAGTGGTTCTGTTCTGTTTTTCATGCTGAAATATCACAGATGGGATAACATTCCTACACAGCAGAGGTAGTCTGTGAAGATAATGTTGAGATGGATGTTAGTCATAGAACGGAATCATAGAATATCTCAAATTGGAAGGGACCTGTAAGGATCATCAAGTCCAACTCCCTGCTCCTCACAGGACTACCTAAAACTAAACCATCATGACTAAGAGCATTGTCAAGACACTCCTTGAACTCTGACAGTCTTGGTACTGTGACCACTTCCCTAGGGAGCCTGTTCCAGTGACTGACCACCCTCTCAGTGAAGAACCTTCTCCTAATGTGCAATCTGAACTTCCCCTGACCCAGCCTCATTCCATTTCCTCATGTCCTGTTGCTGGTGCAGGGTATAGAAAAGGTTTAACACAGGAGACTGTATCAGGCGCTAAGAAGACACCAAGGTTAAATTTAGGTTCAGCTGGCACCTTCAGTGACTGATTTTTCAGCAGTATGTCTGTTCTTATAAGAATATATCACAGCACAGCTGTGGTGGATCTTGCCTTGATGTGTGTGGAAAATATAAGAAGTAAAATCCATTTTGGAATATGAATGAGAGTGAAATAAAGAAAAAGGCATGAAAAAGATAACTAGTACACACAAGTATATGGAAACATAGACAAAGGAGGCTCAGAAAGAATGGCTGATTGACTAACTGATGCATTGACTAAATGGACTGCACTTTCTTAGCTTTACAATGAAACATTTCCCCTGAAGACAGCTGTTGAATGAGAATTTTTTTTAAAGACTAGATTTTAAAAAAGTAAATCAATATCTGCATTCAAGAATAAAAACTAAAAGATGATTTAGTAACAGAGGCCTTTCGGGGAAATGTTAGACAGGCAAATCCTTGGGCCTGCTGGAAATAGGTGACGAAAACNGTCCAGATAAACAACATCCACAGTGAAGTGACATGATGGGTCACTTAAATTCAGTGCAATTTGAGAAATATGTAGTCTGTGCCCTAAATTCTGCAGAGTTCCAATCTGGAGCACTCTTGGCTTTTGCCTCGGGGAATGATACAGTGTAAAGTTTGTGCACAGGTTTCCCACTGGCTTTTAGGGCAGAATCATGCTCTGAAAAAGAACCAAGTTAATGTTAGATGTTGATTTCTCAACGCATTGGTAGCATGTTTCCTATTGCAAGTAAATTGCACAAAAATGAAAAATAACTATAAATAGAACAACATGGTATGAAAGCATGACATTACATTCCATGCCCAGTGATGCTGATGTTTTTGATTGATTAAGTCAAAAATACAGTGGAAGTTATTTTCATTATTATACCACACATTTCTGTCAACAAATTTTCTCTGTCTACTGAGTAATCAAAAAAAACATGACCATGCTAAATTTTTCAGTACAGGTTTACTCTTCTCCCTCTCTTATTTGACAGAAATCTGTCATATCTCAGCTAGCTTTGTATCTGGTTGAAAATTGAAACGATATTTTCATAAATCTAGAGTAGTAGGTTTAGAGTGAGTAGGCTTGACCTATTATTCTGCAGACACGGGAAACATCAATGAAAAAAATATTGCTGGAACATTGTTATTTACTGTAATATTAATCTCAGAATAAATCGGAGGACGATGGCACACGACTTTGACAGGACTAAATTATTATTAATATCTTAACAGACAAATGATCAAATGCTTTTAACTATTGCGGGTCTCCTAATTACCTCCATTTGCTGAGCAATAAATAGCAGAGAAGAATGCTCTTAGGGTGGCGAGTGAGCACTACGAGATACTGACACTAATCTTCCGTATTGCTTTGCGCAAACACAATTACTTCTGCATAGATCTTCAAAGCCATATGCTTATGTGTCTTTTAACATCTGACTGTAGCCTCTGTGCTTTTCTTTCTCATCTGAAAGATATAACGATAGTGCTTCTTTACCTCACAGGAATTGATTGGAATACTCAATACTAAAATAATGGGGTCATAGAACCAGTAGAGGAAAGCGGCTTTGAGAAGGGGGGAAACCCACTAATGCATTTTAAAAACTATGCTAATCACTTCCTCCCACTAATTTGGTTTAAAATTATGCAACCCCACCACACCTTCGTCAGCCCCACCTTAAATTATATTCTTTGCCTCTACACTCACTAAAATATTATTGTGGCACATGCTTTTTTGTCCTCAGATTCAGATCCTGAAAAAGAAGGGAAAACCCCAAACTTTCCCTTCAGCTTTCCTGAAAGTCTTCATGGCCCAGCATCACCTCATGAGCGCTGCTGACACCACACCTTACAGCAGCTCCCTCAGAAGACGAGGGAGCCCCTTTGAGCCCCAAAACTGCTCTGAAAACACCCCATATGAAAAGGATCCTGAATACTATTTTTTCCTTTCAGTCTTGAACAGGCTGTTACCGTTGCTAAGACTTCAGAGGAAACCATCACTCATGTGTGAAAATAACCAAAATGTAATGGACTTATTACAATTTTTACACACTTTTAAAACATTTTTCATGCAATGGAATAAAGGACTCTACTTAATTTATATTAAGTAATTATTTTGCTCTCTTTTGAAGTCTTTTTGCTGTTTGCAAGATATTGGAAGTTCCTCCTCCTTTAACCACTGTCAGCACCTCCTGTGATACCACAGCCCTCTGTTTTTAGGTCAGGCCAGTCACTGAAGCTAATTGCATCCTTCTTGCATGGGAGGGACTGTATTGACTTGTTGATGTTCCATTTTCCTATTTTGAAATCAAAAGACCTCTGCAATCCATGGAATGGATAGGCAAGCTACAGAAGTATGATGTGCAACAATACGCGTCATCAGAAGTCCTGGACACACTGATGGAATAGTACCAACTTCATTAAATACAGGGTTCTTGGTTCAATTGCAAAAGGATTGCAACTCAAATGCAAAACCAACATGTTCTAAATGTCTAGGGCATTTATACACACTTCATAGCTTCACACAAGTGTTGGATGAACTTCTGGAGGTCATTTAGTCCAACCTCCTGCTCGAAGCAGGACTACCACCAGTACTGTGTCACACCAGCTGTAGCTTTGCTCTAGCTGGGTCTTGAAAAGTCCGAAGTGGTGAGTCCGTTTGCATACATCCAGATTTGATTTGTTGTTATTCTGGCCAGCAGGTAGAATGCTGTATAAGAAATGTCTTCATCTGAATTGGGTAGGCAAGGGCAAAACCCAGAAGCAACAGCTTCTCACTCTTCTGTCCAGAGGACAGTTAACCCAGAGAGGGGTGGAGGTTTTGTAGTTAGGAATAATTATAGTGGAAGTGATATGTCACGAGAGCTTATCAAGTACAGGCTGCCCTGTGTTCCTCTAGGCATAGTAAAACTTGGTAGCGTTTTGTAGTCAGGGTCTGTACAGGAGGTGCAACTGTCCCCAGACAACCTGCACATCTCAGCTGTTCCTCTCTGGTAAATACTGGTAAAGGCTCCTTTTTCCATTGGAAATGGATACATTTATAATTATCATTGTGATACATTTATGATTATCACCATTCCCAAAGCTGTATTAATTGCCATTAAGTGGCCTCAGAAGGAAACAGCTTGCTATTATCCTCCAGGCAGCCCACTGGGAACTGCATGGTTCCCAGTTTCTGAGAATGTGCACTTTCGGATGAATGGACAAGCAGTGCTGGTTTCTAATGCGTTATGGTGGAGGGGGCTGAATTGCTGAATTGTGTGTTCCTCTGTGAAGGAAAAATGTCATTTACAATTGTAGGTGTGTCACGTGTAAAACTTTCAGTAGGTTTCCTCAAAGTCCAATTTTTGCCTTGCTGAATGCTTCTCTTGTTCTTAATAACTTTCATCTTCCTGCACAAATTCCACAAAAGTTGTGCAGGAGAGATTTCTTCCAGTCTGAAAGAGGCATATTCCTTAACACATTGCCTTCCATATCAAAGAGAAATTTTATCTTAAAGGTGCCATGGAAAAATTATGCTCTTGCAGAGGTAGATCCTCTATCTATAGAAAGCAGGTAAAAACTGTGTTGCCTTCCCAGCTACCACCATTTGATTGTGAGCTGCAAAGGCAACTTCGCAAATTCCCCCTGCGTACCTGAAGCCTTCAGGTTACTGCTGATTTCCTGAATCAGTAGTAAATGTAGTGGTGATTTTTTGGCATTGCATTCCTGATACAAAACAGGAGCAGAACTAGCGATGTCAACTTAGAGACAAAGGTAAAGGTGCTGCCATATATCAATAACCTTTCCCCATGACTGGCTTGTGCTTGATTTGTGCCACAAAATTGAGGCTGTAAGATAATAAGCAATTTCTAGTCCTTTGGCTTAGCTTATCCAGTGAGCATTCTGGTCTCACTTCTTATTAGGAAAAAAATTTAATACTTACTCTGCTTTCCCATGAGACTCCTCTGTGTATTATTAATTTGATATTTTGAATTTAAGCAACTATTCATTTTCAGTTGGCCTGTGAAAGTTAGAAAATGACGAATTTGATAGCATGAAAGTGAGGTTTATCTTCTTCACAAAAATACTTTCAAGCCTCAGAAATTAATCCCTCATATTTTTTCTTCAATGTTGCATTTTCCATTTTAACTGGATCTCTGCCTCCAAGCAGTATAAATAGCATTAAACTTCCACTTGCTTTCTACAAGCAAGATTACAAAGCATTTGCTATGATCACAACCAAAGTAAAGCCACCCAGGCTTATCCAGTCTTTATTTTTTTTTAAGTTAGAATTTATGATGATACCAGAACCTCAGTCTTCATTTTAAAAAAAGCACCTACTGTGTGGAAAGGAACATTTTGTCACTCCAGAGGCACACTTTTGTTGAACTCATTCAAACTGAGAGCTGTCCTTGAAAAAAGCTAATTGAATTTACCTCGTTTCTTTCCTGGCCATTTGAGAGGCCAAATGTTTTTTTTTTTCTTTTACTCAGATTTTTTGACCTTGTCCTCCTGCTGTTCACATTCAATTCAATTTAAATAGCAGTAACTGAAGTGGGCAGTGCCTAGTTGTATCCGTGTAGTCATGGCATCCAAGGAAGTAAGAGGAGAGCATGTTCTTTCCTGCCCGTGTGCCACATTTAGGAGATGCTATGGAGACTCCGCATGGGCCCAACTCTCATGAAGTTTGTCCTGTGGGACACATACTGGTGCTGAAGTACATACGTGACAGAAAACGTGGTTTTCTGTGGAAACCTGATGTGGAAACCTGCTAAACAGGAGATACCATTTCCACCACCTCCCTCCTTGTTCCAATGGCGTGCAGGCATCGCTAGGCCAGGAAGGGAAAGGTACAAAGCCAACACAAGCGCTGAATTGGGAACTGACAGCTCCTGGTAGCAATCCGGCAGTTGGAGACATGGTTGCCCATGGACACAGGAGGAATCTTCAGCCCCACAGAAGGAGAGAGCTGCACTCCAAGCAGCGGTCAGCTGGATGCTGGACATGGCTGCTGGACCTCGGCCCCTGAGGAGCCTGTGGGAAAGCAGCTGGGCCTGGGCCGGTGCCAGCACAGAGGGACTGCATGGAGACAGACCATCCAAAAAATCCCGCTTAGGCATTTTTAGACTCCTGGTTTCTCTTGACGGTGGGCCGGCCTGGGCCCAGAGCCCCCTGCCTGCTGCTGGACGACCTCCAGGACCTGGAGCAAGAGTTGCTATTGCACAAGCTCAAGTGATTGCCACTGGGGAATTAGAAACCTCCCTCTCACTCCAGCAGCCCCAGAAAACACTCTTTTTATTTTAGCTAAAAAAAAGACTCTGTGCCTCAGTGCCTATCCCTGAAGGAGCTCAGACCGCGTCTGGGCAGGGCTGTGCCAGCATCAGTGGTTGCGTTGTGCCAGGGGGTGTGCAGGGTGTCCCCAGGCTGATGGGTGACATGAGGCTGGAGTGGAGCATGGCCCTGGAACCACCTGAGCACCCTGGCTCCCCACTGGCATTGCCATGGGCTGATGGACATGAGGTGGGAAGTGGAGGAGCACTGGGGGCTGCTGAAGGGGGCTGGAGGCCTGGTGGCACCTGTGGTGCCGATTCCAGGGAGCTACAGTGGATCGAGACCTGTCTGCTCACTCCTTTCTCCAAAGAGAGGAGCCCCTGGCTCCAGGGCTCTTAGACATCCAGCCTGATACAGCCCTCTCCTCCCAGTGAGGCAATGCTTGCTTCTTGGAGCTCTGCTCTGGATTACCTGCATTTTCATTTGACTAAACTACTTTTTTCCTAAAGAAACCTAACCAAACCAAGAAGAAAAACCACTTGCAATTTCACAACTAATTATCAAAAGGTTTTATTTTTTATTATTTTTATTATTTATTATATTATTATTATTTACTATTTGTTCTCCAACCAAAAAGAAAAAAGGGGAAATCTCTTTCCAAGCCGCCGCTGTCTTCCAGTTTAGCCCCTGGATTATTCAATCATATCTTTAAATTTAATCTTTTGGTTAACTCTTATGTAAGAAAAAGCTTTCCCTTGATAAGGAGCATACTTGTGTGCAGTTAACCATCTGCAGCTGCGTGTTAACCCTCTGATTGTGAAAGTGAGGACGACCGATCAGACACGTCTCAGGACTCCAAAACAGGCTGAAAGCTCTTTGGTGTCTATTAAAATCTTAAAATCGATTACAGTTTTAAATGGATTTCACTGTAAATGGACCTGCATGCTTTTTTGGGGGGGTGGGTTAAAAGCACCTCTTGCTATAATACTGTGCATCAAGCTAGAAAACAAAAACAGTGTCTTATCACAGTGGGGGTAGGGAAGATGGCACAGGCAGCAGCTTAAAAAGCACTACTTTGTGGTAGTTTTGAGGATAGGCTCAGGAATTTGCAACAGGCAACTATGGATCAGCTAAGTGCATTTAAAATGCATTCATAAATTGTGGCAAATTTAGAGGTTGATTGCTGGATTGGGACTTTACGCTGCTTTGTACTGTTGGAGCATTTATAGGTACTCTTGAGGGAAATTTTACCTGTGACACTGCTTAGATTATTTTGCTTTTTGCTAACTTAGTTTTTACAAGGCTGAATAAAAATATTGGTAAATTTCACAGAAAAGCAAAAACTTTTGTTCTTTTTCACTCACAAAAATGTCAATTGAAGTCCTTTAAAAATGCATTACTGGTGAAAAATATGACATTTGAAGTATGGAATGAGTAAGTGTCCCATGTATAGGTTTTGCCTGGCTCCTACAAGGTAGCCTCTTCTAAGACAGAAAGCAGGCCTTTTTTTATCTCAGTTTCTCTAGGAAAACTGATGGTAAATATGATTTTCAGGCACAAGTACCTTATGCTCTTCAACAGGTTATCGTTGTATGCGGTATGTTACAGAGAAAAGCATGCAAAGAAACAGATGAGTTTCACCAACAGGTCCTTTGTGAGAAAAGTGGAGTATTAAGAGTGAGGAAGCAGGGAGATGGGAATAAAAACCAGTGCACACTGGAAACAAAGGCAGTGGACATGAATGGGGAAAGATGAACAGTTTTAGAAACAGACCACTTAACGGAAACAAGTTCATGTGAGTTAGAAATGCCAAAAAGCATTCATGTTCCTACGTGTACTTTTAAAGTCTGACTGTTGCTTTTATCTTCCCTGGTAGGATCCAGCTGAATGGGATACGGTGATAGAGATGGGATGAGAGAACTGGTTTCTTTTCTCTTTTTGGCCAAACTGAAAGATAATAAATTTTTTTTGAGGAGAAGAATTTTTTTTTCAGAGGGTTCGGATGCCGGTTTTAACCTTTTGAACAAAAAGGCAGGATTCAGCTCCCACCTGGGACACCCAGTTTGGGTGTCTCCCTTAGGTGTCCACATGTGCTTTAGGAGACTCCCTCGATCCAATGCCCCTACACAAGTGCCTGACATCTTTTGGGAGGCTTTGGGTCATCTCCACAGGGCTGGTGGATACATCATGGGATCTACTGAAGCCCTGCAGCTTGCTGGAGGCAGCTGGAGGTCAGGTGGACACCCAAGGCACTTATGGTGGCACTGGGTGCCTACGTGCAGGCAGCTGAGTTGAAACTCAAGTCAACCCAGTCAGTGGAGCCTGGTGGTCCAGCTCAGCCTGCAGTAGACACTTACTCAGTCAGTGAGTCAGCTGAGCAGCAGTGCAGGCTCTACCAACTGTGCTAGCTAGATATCTACTGAACATGAAGGGGTTTAGACACCTAAACCACAGATAGGGACCCACTACACATTCAGGTGTCTCAATCTTATGTCAAAATGTCATTTCCAGGTGACAAATTGCAACAATGCAATTAGAAGAAGTTAAGGTTAAAAATGTTTTAATTTTGAAGATCTTGAATTTTTTTCTTCTGAATCTAATTGGATGCATTTCATTTTTATGTCAGTAAATGAATTATTGATTGCAACTCAGATGTCAATTTCAGGTGACAAAATGGTAGATTTTTAGCTTCATTAACAGAAATGCTTCTTTTTCTTAATCCTTTATTTCAGTACCTTAATTTTAAATCAAATATTTTGTTTCTCTGCCCTTTCCTTCATATCCAAGTGAGCTGGAGACATAGCTCTGAGGCATTGGCATGCTTTCTTAAGATGATTTCCAAAACAGCCTTGTGGATGAATTGCTTGCACATGTATGGAGAAATTATACATGTACTTGGAAAGGATGTCAGAACTGACACACAAACTGACAGCTTGAAGAACTGGGTGTCTTTCAGTGGGAAGGTCAATAACCGTTTCATGCATGTAGCATGCATGTTTTTGTGGATAAAATAACACTGGGTTTTTTTCTCAAGAAAGCTGATTTGGAAAGGAAAACAGGGCATGTTACTTTATGCATGTGTTTGGAGTGTGCTCGCTGTGGATGAGAAAGGTATCTACTAGCAAAGTATATTTATTTCTTCTATAATCACTTCTTTGGTAATAAAACATGTTATTGAGGTAGCCGACAAATTTATTTAAAAGAAGAATGCATACTCAGTCACAATTTCTTTTTACATGCACGAACACAAGCAAATCCGTCTAGCTTTACTATAAACAGTAACTCCTGTGGTGCTTACACGTTTCCATTCCAGGCACCTGTTTTCATGAGGGGAACAATTCATGCTTTTTAAAAAACATTAATCTTTCTATTTGCAAGTGCCTTGAATTTGACTTCTACAAAAAAAAAAAAAATTAAAAAAAGGAAAAAGAAAGACTATTGGAAGCGTTTCTTGTTTATTGGCTGAGTTTTATGGGAAGAATGAGAAAATAACTTCCCATGGTACATTCACTCACAGTTTTTTGAGTAAATCTGGCAAAAAAAAAAATAAATCAAAACACATAGAGTGAACCAGATATAAACCCTACTGACGTGGAACATCTTATACTGTGCCAGTGAAAACTGGGCTCGATTTCATTAGTTATAAGCCTCTGAAAACCTGCTGCTTGGTAGGTTAACGAAGCATCGACAGTGTGGCATGACATTCCTGGACAGAGAGGGGTCCAGCCCGAGTGCATGGTGAGCTGGTGAGGTGGCAGAGGAGGTGACTCCCTCAGTGCATGGGTCACCAGGTCATCGGTGGTGCCGTCCCTGCGGCAGGGGTATTCGGTAACAGAATGTGATGCCAAAAGTTTCCTTTTTAGAAAGGTATTTTTAGACTGACCAATTGAACTCTGGCCCTTACAAAGGCCCCATTAACATGGACTAAAGGCCAAATCCCTCACCAGATTGAGGAACTGATGCCTGCTGGTGCCAGGCTAGCACTCTTGCTCTGACTAAGGTTTCCTCTCATCTTTTTTTCTCTCCTCACTCATTAGTGAACTTCCTCTTGGCCTCCTTTGGCACATCCTTTGTCCCACCTTTTCCCTCTTTTTTTTGGAGTGGAGGGGTTAAACTTAATGGCTTTAGGATGTACTCAAAGTATGGCATCTGAACAACTAGCTGACCTGTTCAGGTCTAGAGAATGGCATTTACAGGCATTGTAGCTACTGTAATTGTGGAATTAAAGGTATGTGCAACTGGAACAAAAGTAAGTTTGGAATGATAATGAGGTTTTCTGTAGCCTGTTCTGGACTGACTCCATACAATCTGTTTTTGCTTAGTACCCTGAACTGTGACACCACAGTGACTATAATTCTGGCATCGTCCTTCATAAAGATGTCCTATTCACTTCAATGATCTCTGTGGAGAAGAACCGAGGTTGCAATCTCTTATCTTGGATTAAATGGTCCACTGGGCTAAGGAGTAGCCTTTGTTTCTTCAAAACCATTTCTGTATCCTCTATCTTCACTCCTTCAAAATGAGTATTTAGGGCAGATCCCACCACTTATACCTGGTGCTATTTTAGTGAAGTTGAAAGGGAAACATTTTGAACAGTAAATAATGAGTAATTTAAAGGGGAATGTAAATGACACTGAAATTAAACCTAGAAGAAGGATATTGTTGGAGCAGGTTTTCTAGAAGGATGTATTAGAGCAGGTTTTCTAGAGTCAAGCATAGAACTGATGCACTCAGAAGAAAATGACCCAAAGGGACTGTCCCTCAAAATAGTTGGATACAGCTACCGGGAGTCCAGCCAGTACCATGACTGGAGAATGTGGCAGCAATATGACAGTGGAAGAGAACAGTTTGTCTTGAAGGAAAAATCAGCAATATGCTTCACTTTACACTACATTTGGCACTTCACCTCTTTGCCAGGAAGGTGTTATTTTAAATTTGCTTTCACCTTCCTACCGTAACGTTGTAGTTTTCCATGCTTTAAAGTGGTCTTTAAAAAGACCTCAAGGGCTGGCTATATTCTCTGACTCATCTTCTGCATAAGTGGAAAAAAACAAGCAGGGAGAGATAAAAGAGGGAAAGAGAAGAGATCAGGGGGCCCAAAAAGAAGAGGGAATATGATTTCTCAAGACATTTTGGTCACTCTGACAGGTTTGTATGTCATGGTTCTTTCTTTTTCTGCTGGATCTATTGGTTTTCTGGAAGAAACACACGATCTTTTGAGAACATAGTAACTAAAGACTTCGGTCTTGCATCGTGGCCATATTTATGATGACAATATTATGATAAGGGAACAGTTTTCAACTCTTTAAAATTTGCTTGATATGTATGTAGATTGCTAGGCTTCTGGGATGGGACTATAACCACAATTAAAACAAGTCAGCAGGGAAGAACATACTTGGGGAGGTGATTTTGCAGGGATCTAAGTTAGCTTTGTTCAAAACAGGCTGTGCAAAAGTCTCATTTTAGAAGTGTGATTTAGACATACTTGCAGACACACTTTCACTTAAAGCAGAGAGACAATAAGGCTTAAAGTGGATTTATCATTGCCCAATAGCCAGCATTTCACAATCTGAAATCAAATTACTCAAGGTTCCCGCAGCACACGCTCTACGTTGCATGCACCTCCAAGGTGAAAGGCAAGTGATTTGAAAGTGCAGTGTGGTTGCATCAGCCAGGTGAGAGGCTGCTGGAGATGAGCCTCAGCCCTGAGTCAGCAGAGCGTGGCATGGGACCGGCTCTGCTGGAAGTGGTGAGGAGCCTCCCTGCCTCAGCAGGAGCCTTGGGAAGTGTTCTGGCAGAGAAAGCTCTCCTGACACCTACTCCCCCTGCGTTTCCACAAAAGATGCAGCTGCCTGTCTTTTGGGGAACCTTCCATAGGATGTCCTGAATGATAGACACGTGGTTTTTTCCAGCATTTTCAGGGATCATACAAAATCTGATCAATGCTTATAAATACGTAAAGGGAGGGTGTCAAGAGGATGGGGCCAGTCTTTTTTCAGTGGTGCCCAGGGACAGGACAAGAGGAAATGGGCACAGACTTGAATATAAGAAGTTCCACCTAAACATGTGGAGGACCTTCTTTCCTGTGGGGGTGGCAGAGCCCTGGCAGAGGCTGCCCAGGGAGGTGGCGGAGTCTCCTTCTCTGGAGACATTCAATCCCGCCTGGACACGTTCCTGTGCAACCTGCTCTGGGTAGACCTGCTTTGGCAGAGGTGTTGGACTAGATGATCTCCAGAGGTCCCTTCCAACCCCATGCCATTCTGTGGAAATGGATATGGGAAGACAGGGGAAAAAAGGATGTGTGAGTGTCCTTGTTCCAAGTGTGTGCATTATGGCACCTAATGTGACAAAATTAATGGAGAGACTAAAGACCTTAGAAATTAAAGTGTTGCAGACTGTACAAATTCTACATTCATCAGTGCAGACTGTTGCATGACCCAAATTTCATATTTAGCAAAGCAGTTTTCTCTGAGTTGCTTAGCGCATCTGCTTGGTGGATTATAGAATAAGTAGGCAAGGGAGAAGCAGCCACAATTTGAGAATTATGGGAGAAGCAGAGGGCCACGAAGATGATCAGTGGGATGGAGCACCTCCCCTATGAAGACAGGCTGAGAGAGCTGGGGTTGTCCAGCGTGGAGAAGAGAAGGCTCCAGGGAGACCTCAATAGCAGCCTTCCAATATCTGAAGGGGCTACAGAAGAGCTGGGGAGAGCCTCTTTGTCAGGAAGTGTAGTGACAGGATAAGGGGTAACGATTTTAAATTGGAAGAGGGGAGATTTAGATGAGATACCAGAAAGAAATTGTTTGCTGTGAGGGTGGTGAGGCACTGGAACAGGTTGCCCAGAGAAGTTGTGGCTGCCCCATCCCTGGAGGGGTTCAAGGCCAGGCTGGATGGGGCTTGGAGCAACCTGGTCTGGTGGGAGGTGTCCCTGCTCAGGGCAGGGGGGTTGGAACTCCATGATCTTTAAGGTCCCTTCCAACTCTAACCATTCTATGATTCTATGATTCTAATTTTTACTCGGGAGACCAAAAGGGATCAAACCAAACTACTCTTACAGTAGCGTGAACAAAGCTGTAACCATCAGCTCCTTGTCCTTGACTGCCCTGAACAGGAATATCCATGCTGGCATGGTTTGTCTTTTCACAGCACTGCATCAAAGAGCAAAAGTCTCCATCCAGCAAGTCCGGTACAGTATTTGCTGATGGAAAGAGGACAGCTGCTGTGCGTTCATTGCTCCAAGGGGCATGTAATCTATGAAAGATGAATGTGCATCTGGGGATCTCAATGTTTCAAAAGGCACCGGTCAAAAATTCTGAATGCTACCCTCTTAGAAAACACATAATACCCCCTCAGAGAACTTTTTTTTAAATTTCTCTCCTCCTATCCCACAGGACAGGGACAAACCCTTTTGGTAAGACTTACATAAATGAGTGTGTATGGAAATTCAACCCTTTTAGAAACTTCATTTCTTCAGAAACCTGAGCAGCTGTTCAGACTGGTAAAGAGTAATTGAACAATTCTTTCATTTGTTCAGCCTTTTACTGATTTTTCCAGATGTGCTGCAATAGCCCAGGCCTCTGAGCATGTGAGATAGCGAAACGGGGTGATGACAGTGCTGGACTGTGAATGGAGGAGTCACCAACCTACAGAACGCAGTCTCCAATAGTGGCATGAAAGATGCTTTGTGAACCAACAGAAAAACGGCGAAGGGACTGGATGGGTACAAAAGCTGACTCTAGCTATATATCCCAGCGCTGCCTACACAGGGAGATGTCATCACACTGAGCATTTTGGCCTCAAATGATTCCTTAAAACCACAAAGCTTGTGACTGTTCATTTTCTGCATGTTTCTGCCACATCAGTGGAAAATATATATTGAAGCGAACAAATACCACTTAAACTAGAAATATTAATTTATTTATTTTTTTTTTAACTGCTTGAATGGTTAGGACATACTTTAAGTGGTTACATTTACCCTATTTTTATGTGCTTAGACTCCTTTGTCTCCTCTCCACATTCAGAGGCCTGCAAATTTTCTGGTAATGGTTTGCACGCGTCAGTGGTGTAATTTGTACTGTTTCTGCATGAAGTGCTGAAATAGTGTCTTATTACTTCTCATACATGAGCTACCCTTTAATTAAAGACAAATGCAATGCAAATCCCAGTAACAAAATAAATGATAGACCAAGTCCCCAGTACCTAGCCTTCATACAGCAGGCTGCACAAGCACACCATGGTCGCCTCATCTCCTGGCATTGCAATGCCCTGAAGACTTGCATTTATACAAATATAACTCTTAAAATGTGTGAATATTTCTTGTTTCTGATGGCTTTTTGACCACCTTTGAGAAGCCCCTAGGAAAAAAAACAGAAGAAGGCTGTTATTTTCTGACCAATGAATTCAGCCCTTTCCCAGTTGTCAGCCCATGATGGGAAGGATTGTGGGTTCTGGTGGTGGGAGGTTGGTGGCCAAGGCTGGCTGGTTCTGCTAGACCAGTTTGTTTGGCACTACAGAGCAGTCCCCTTCTACCACTGTGGGAGCTTTGGGAAAGAGGACAGGAAGAGCTGGTCCAGATTAACCAGTTTGTCAAGCCATATCTACTTGGTTGGTTTGAGATTTGACACCTCTGTACTAAGTAAATTGGTATTATAGTAATTTTAGGCCATATTTAGGAGCTAAATGTATCTTAAGAAGGCTATAGATGGAGATGTTTCATGATATGTTGGTGCTTAGTTGATGCATATTTTTGAGTTAATCACAAATTATCAGTACCAAGAAATTTAGGCCAATCCTTATCCTGCCTTTGTGAGTCTCATTACAATCAATCCCACTAAAATTGTCCCCATAACTCTGTGGCTGAAATAAAAAATGCAAGCCACACTACATAGCTGGAAGTCTGGATGTCTTTCTTCATGTTATCTGGATCACTCTGTAATAATACATTGCTGGTTTGTGTAGTTCTTCTTTTGGTCTTTAGTAACATATTAGATTTTCATCGCTGTCACTCTTTTATAGGTAGGGAAGTGGCATCTGGGATGTTAGTTAAAGTGACATCGCTAGAAAGCTGGTTGCAGTGCTATGAGTTGAAGTTAGGTTTTTATAGAGTTTTTTTATTGGCTAGTACCACCACTTCAGTTACAGCAGAACTTATGGGACTGATGTTGAAACCACAAGAGGAGTGTTACATAATACGTGTTGTGCAAGCCAGATGATAAATTAGATGCTTTTTTGGCTTAAAAATTTAGGAATTAAAAAAAAACTGCTATTGCAAGACCCGGGAAAAAGTACTGTTTGAACAAAACTTGAGAAAGGTGCTTATTGCCTCTGGTGACAAAGCTGATGGTGGTCTAGAAGATGCGCTTTTGGGTGTAAGTTCCTTTAGATAGACACAATTTGCACCTGTGGCCTTGCAAGGTGAAGAATACTGATGTCATCCCAGACCGCAAAGTATGAACACAGAGAAGAAAGTCTTGTCTTGGAAACTTTTGGTGAAGGCATTTTGTTTTGCAGGTGGTTGATTGACAGAGCTTTTGGGATTACATAGGATTTCAAAAACTTAACAGTAGCTCCCCAGAGATGGTTTAATAGACAGAACTGTAACATGGCATTATATACATGCCACCTTTTTCTATTTGGGATATTTTTAGAGAGGAATGAGTACCTTCTCTTTTCCACACTATGTTCAGAAGAGTCACTTGCATATGGCTTTTCCTGCAGATTATTTAACAGGACTTTCACTGTGAATAGAAAGGGAAAGCGCTATTACATTTTTTGCAAAAGCTGCACTGAAAAGCAATGAAGGCGGCTAGTTTCTCCAGAATTTAACTCTTACCTTAGTTCTGCCCACTACAGGGGCGTCAAATCCACTCGTATGGATTGGTTGTCTGGAGTATAGCAGGTCCCAAGCAAAGAACTCAAAATGTATCAGGCAAGTGTGTACCTACTTAGAGAAAAATGCCTGAAAAGAACATGAAATACTTCCTTAAGTGTTTTTTAAAAACAGGTCATCCTTAAAATGAAGATGTAATTCTAGGAAATCATTATTTTTGACCGCATTACAGGGTTGTGTCAGTCAAACGATTCATTTCAGTGCTGATCCTGCTAACAAGCGTGATGAGCCAAAAGGCACCACGTCATTTCCAGTGAGGCAGCTGATGAAAGAAACAGCTCGGTGAGTTTTACTGGTTTGTGATGGATAGAGGCTAACAGTTGTCCCTGCTGGATTGTCTGATATCTGTTGTCTCTTTCAAAGTCAGTTCACTTTGTGGATCAAGTGCAAGTAAGACATAAACAGATCAGAATTTAAAAAATGGAACATAATACTAGTGAGTATTATGTCTAGAGGGGAGAGGGGAAGAGGCAGCAGGGGAACTTGGGAGTGATTTCTCCGTAAGTATTTATAAAATCACCGTTTAATCCTGAAAGCTTAGTCAGAGAAATACTGAGAACAGAATTTTGTTTAGGTGAACTGATGTTTCCATAGGTTCTGGTAATGGGTTTTGCAGGTTTCATTTAATTGCTCTCTGTCTGGGAAAACAGCCCTGTATTTGTGACTGATTGGAAATCCAGATGTCAAGTTGAGCCATTTTTTACAGCTGGGCTCCATTGAACCTGGTGAACAGTTAAGGGAAAGTACAAAGCGTTCCTGAGGGAACATTTCGGGAGGGAGGAGTGTAGACTGCCTCCATTTTGGCAAGAAAGAATGTCACTAGGAATTAAAAAAATCGTACTTACAATGAGATGTAGAATTGTTTCTGAAGGAGATTTGCCATGTTCTTTTTTGTAAAGAAAGATAAAAAATTGTGTTTTTCTCGGGAAAGGAAATGAATGTGGGACTATTTACTATAATGTTACTCGTTTCCTTGCTTGCTTTCAAAGCGCTATAGCACATCCAGATGGAGACACCCTTTTGGATATCCTGCAGCAAGGACTACTCTTACAATTTCACCTAGTGAACAGAGCAGCATGGCACTGAAGTGGCAGCCTGCTTCCTCTGCCTGGTAACAGGCCAGGCCTGCCTCCTCAATTTTCTTCAATAGTTATGTATGCTTTCGATATATATGAACAAAACATTCCCAAGTAACAGAATATAGCCCAGAAAAGGAAGATAAGAAAATCTTTATTGCAAAAAGACTGATGCCTCAATGTATGATACAACTCTGTGCTAAAAAACGTAGTGGGTTTTTTAATGCAAAACACATTTTACTGTGTATATAGGTAAAAATAAATTTAAATTGATGTAGACTTTGCTTGCTGCTTTGTATGTTTTTCTTCTTGAGGTTCTTCTTCAGTGACCAGTTCCTTGGACCTTCTCAGCAAACTGTACCACACCACGTGCTAAGCCTTTAAATGAATTGACAAAGACACACTGTAGGAGCTTCAAGTCTGTTCATATGAATTAGTTTAAGGATTATGGGCTGCTGTAATCTCGTGTGAGAAACGGAAATGTGTCTTTGAAATGTGAGAGCCTTTGCTAACATCTACAGAGTTCAACAAACTATGCAACTACGCAAGTCCTTCAGTGTTTTCTAATAACCCCGTTTTGTACCTGTTGTGCTGAAATATTTCAAATGCCCCTTGTGCTTCTGCTGCAAAGGGATACCCTATATACGGTGGGTAAGAGATAACTGCTCCTGTTGGGGGAAGCAAAAACATGGTCCTCATTTGCCACAGCAGCAGAAGCACAAATCTCAGCTCATCACTCCTCTGCACCCTCTGCTCTTCCTGCTCCTTCAGCTTTCCTCTCTTCACCTTGCAGTAAAGTGCTCCCTGGGTCATGATCTGTCCTTTTCCCTCTCTATCATCCTTCCTCTGGTGGTAGAAGAGGTAGTTGGAGGAGCAGAGGTTCACTGCCCTAGGGAGAAGGCAGGTTTGATGGCTTACAGACGGAGATGTTGCATGCAATGATGGAAGGAGGCATAAGTGTCCATGGAAGAGGGTGGAGAAGGTGACTGTAGAGTATGGGGAAGCCTGAGAAAGCAGGAGAGAATCTTCTTCTTGACCCAAATTCCATTCTACTCCTAGAAACTTCTAAATAGTGCTAGCCCTTCCCGTTTGCCCATGTCTTTCTGCAGCTTCCTCTTTATTGACTCCTCCCCTTGCCCATCTTGTGTAAAGCATTCTCTGCCATGACTACAAAACCTAGTTTGGCACGGCAGATGTGCTGAGAGGAATGCCAAGGCTTGACTCTGACTGTGTGACTGAGGACTCTCAAGCAGGCTGGGACAGTGTCCCATCAGTCCTCATGGGACAGCAGAAAGTAAACGTCTCTTAGCACTTCTGTTCCTTCACGGAGTATGTGGAGCTACTACAGGTATGTACTGTCTGTAGTGGCACCCGTCTGTGATAATTTGGAGCCATTGAGCTGTCAGTTGTAAAGCAGAAAATTAAGTTATATGGAGAGACAGTTATGAACCTCATGATCTCCTTATCAAGCTATCACGCAAGCAAATAGCCTCAGTTTGTGGTAGAAAGATTAAAGAAGTTCATTTGTCTACATGTTGCCTGTCTTAGGAAGCACGTTATCAGAGCAGTTACTGCCTCCTTTGGGGTCCCTGTGGATTAAAGAGATCAATGTCCAAACACTGACCAGGCAAAACTTTCTCTCCTGTAAGGCAAGAAAGATGGTAAAAGCTGGAAGTTAATGGTGCTTCTGTAAAATATTTCCAGCTATGTTTTGTTCCTCCTGCTCTTGCTTTGCCCCATTAGCTAACAAATCCTCAGAGAATTGCACCAAAGACAGATTTCTTCACCTGCTACCTCAGCATGAGTCAAAGGGTGGATGGATGTGCCTCTGAAAGGCTGACACCAAGGAGTACGTCCCTACTAAAGCACAATAATAATTATGACAATTATATATCAGGGCTACTTTGCAAAATGCTGTTAAAATATGGCAGGGTTTTCTTGCAGGAAAAGGGATGGAAAGTCAGAAATAACTGTTGTATTTTGTTGACAAAAAAGAGTCTTCGTTCCCAAGTCGAGCATTGTTCTAGTGCGTAAGAAATCTAACAACAATGGATTCCCATAGTAATAGCGTTTACTTTACAATAACATTTTGCTACTGCAACAGCAGAGAACACGCTCTATGAATTGAGACCCACTACCCATAGGAGCTGTCACAGGCATTAACCTTTGTAACTTATTTTAGTCATCTGTGACCTGATTATGAAAACGCTAGACTTTTGCAATGCAGTTGGAAATAGTAGGCTGGGCATGAGAATGCTGCTATAAGTTGTTGATTATATTTTATCCTATCTCTTGTGACCCTTGGCCTATTTAAAGCAGGTATCAGATGACCTTTTCTGTTTTGTTTCATCAGCAAAGAAGGCTGGATATTTTAATGAGAGTTTAATAAGCAGTTTCGTGCCCTAGCTGGGATTCGGGGGCCGGAGCAGGGAGTGGATCAAAATGATATTCAAGGTGGAAATGTATTTCATCTAACTGCAGGCACGGGAGTTGGCTCGGTGTGAGCCCAGCAGGGCCACCGAGGTTCCTTCTATGGGCAATGGGCAAGAATCCCACCCACCCTGAGCAGGGCAATGGGCAAGAATCCCACCCACCACATCCCTTTGTGGATGGGACCAGTTGCTCCCGAGTGACTTCTGCTTTTATCTGTTTATTATAGAGGGAGTACGAGTGACAAGGCTACACCCAGACAACTCCCTTCAAGACTAACAACGTTAGGGCAAACAATTCCTCTAGGTAAAGAATAAAGATAAACTGCAATCTAACAGTATCATGTCCGGAGCATTGAGCTGTGCTACTCAAACTGCCTGTCAAAATGCTTCAGTGAGGAAAATTAGTTTAAAACCGGGCCAAATCAAATAAAAGTGGAATGGAGGAGAAGCCAAGAACTTGAAGCAGAAACAGCTCGGACTTGGACAATGCTTCCATGGGAGGCACATCCTGCAAAGGAGGGTAACTAAAGCATGCTGCTCTTTTGTAACCAGGTTTTGCCAGCACTTGAATGAAGCTGGTAAACAGGCGTGAAGCCTACATTTCTTCCATGTACAGTTTTGTACATTTTTGGGGAATAAATCATAGAATCATAGACTGGTTAGAGTTGCAAGGGACCATAAAGATCATCCAGTTCCAACCCCCCTGTCCTGGGCAGGGACACCTCCCACCAGACCAGGTTGCTCCAAGCCCCATCCAACCTGGCCTTGAACCCCTCCAGGGATGGGGCAGCCACAGCTGCTCTGGGCGCCCTGTACCAGTGTCTCACCACCCTCACAGGGAAGAATTTCTTTCTGGTATCTATTCTAAATCTCCCCTCTTTCAATGTAAAACCATTACCCCTTGTCTGTCACTGTTCATCTCTCTGATGAAGGGAGGGCCTGGCTTTTCAGTTGTTTTGTTGTTGGTTTGTTTTGTTTTTTTCCTTGAAAGATATAACGTGCTTCATGTATTCACAATGGTCTTCAGGAGCTAAGAGGTGATCAATTCCTGCTGCATTTCCGTGGCATGTCCATGCAGTCCAGGTCCCCATGCCAGGACACCTGCCAAGTTTCTTACCTCTCCCTTGCTGCAAGTCAGGAGCATTTCATCTTTGGTGATGTCCTCATGCTGAGGAGCATTGCATCTCGCCACGTTTCGCACCACCACACCCACTGGGCTTTCACTGAAGACTTCTCAAGGGGGTTATCAATACAGCACAATACTCTACGGCATTGAAATGGCCTAATGGAGAATAGGGGGAAATCGTTAAGATTACATCACGGCTCCAAGCCATCTGAATCTTGCAAATCTGGAAAGCAAATGTTGAACTCAGGAAAACCTTCATGTCACCCATTGTTAACTGAAAGCCTGGGAGTAAAATGACAAATACAATGCATATTTTTCTAAATACTGTTGATGTGCTCAGAGTAAATGTTCTAAAAATGCTCTCATGGAAGAATAGTGAATATAATAGATACATTTTTATTTGGACATGTTGATTATCAGGAGGAACTATCCATTTCCTGATGATTTGCTCTCTTACAAGTGCATTTTAAATCTTTCTAAGCATGTCTGCCATGCTGCCATCTGATCTGTTCATTGAGGAGAAACGATTTAAATGTCATGTTGGCAGGGCATGTGAGAAGGCTTAACACCAATGAATCACTGAGAAGGAAATACCCCGGTTAGCTTGCAGAAGTGTCAGCTGAATGGAATATTTTCGGGGCCTTTGGCAACACCTTGCTGAAGGCATTACTGGTTTTGACACAAACAAGGGAGATGAAACTTTGTTCAGAGGGAAATGATATAATATACCATGGTGGCTAGAATATATCATTCTTTGTCTTCATAATAAACTAAGATATGGAACTATTAATTTCCTAGTTAACGACAGACAGATTTTTAGGTTCACTCTTGATCTTGCACAATACATCAAAAGAGAAAACTTGTCTTCTATATTTAACATCCAGAATTTTTTTCTTGCACGGAAGTTCATAGAAGATTTCATTAGGAATTGAGGACCCTGACATATTTGTCAGCTAGGGATTTTTTCACATGCTTTTGCAAGTGCTCTCAGCTAGAAGAATCTGGTGGCATGCTTCCAGATGAGCATGGCCTATTGGGCTGCACCTTCTGCAACTTTCCAGCTGACCATTGCTCTTACTTTTCAGTGATGATGCCTTTGAATCGGTGCTTCAGGCATGTCACATACAGGTCTCCCATCTTTACTACAATAAAAAAGTCCCATAGGCAACTGTCCATCGAGCTCACCTCAGCTAGTCACTGACTCTCCTACTCCCTGCCTCATGTCCTAGTTTACTCCTTGCACTCCATCCATGAGTCCTCTACTTCTTTCATGCTCTTTTGGAGAATGTGACCACTGGTTCTACTGTGGGCCCGAGGTACCTGAAATAAGCAGGTAAAATGAAGTCCACAAGGCTCCTCTCTGTCCCTTTAGGTTACTTTCTACATTGTCCTGTCTCTGGACATTGTTACTCTATCTGAAATTTTCTTCCTTGCTCTTGTGGTCCATAACATCTCATAGAGGAGACGTGCTCTGCTTCGGCCACATGGCTACTCTTTGCCAAGGACTTTTCTATATCTCTGTTTTTTGCCTATGTCTTTTGGCTTTTCCTTGGTTTCCTTCTTAAAAGAGGGTGCTAAAGTGTTCTCTCCATCCGACAGGCCTGCTTCTGGTCTCTTCTCTTTGGTTCTATCCAGACAGTTCTCCTAAAACCCAGATACGTTTCCCACACCAGCCAATCATTGTCTCTAGTGAACAGGAATTCAGTATAGTCCAACACCCAATCTGCAGAAATTCTGTTACGATAATATTTTACTTCCCTCCAGGAATCATTCAGTGTCCATGAAATGCAACTGCCTTGTATTGCACTGACAAGTTGTTGATCTGTTGATACGGTGAGCTGTTTCCAATGAAAGCTCAAAAGATTTTATTAACAAAGAGTTTGAAAGACAGTATTGTGAAAGAAAATTTTCTCTTTAAGGACTGTATGCCCTGTCAGGTAAAATTGCTTTATCATCCTCATTTTTCTTTGTGTTTTTTTTGTTTCCCCCTGAGTTTTTCCAAGGCCTGTCATTCATCTGACAGGTAACTAAGCTATTTCTAACAATGAACATATCTTTTTCCACATTTCAGGATGAAGTTAAAGATCTGAAATGTTTCTGCCAAATAATTTCTCATGGTAAATATTTTCTCTTCCGCCTATAAAATTGCATGATCCTGCTTATTCTCACTGAGACAGGAATTTAGGTGCGTGGACCCCCTCGCCTTAGAGATTTTTAAGAACAGATCATGGAAGGCCTCACAGGAAGGGGTGGACCAAGTGCTCATTTCTATTCCTACTTGTCTGTAATACCGCCGTGTAAGCAGAGAGCGAAACCGGTCACAGTGAGTCGCAAAGAACTCAGATTAGGCCATTACCAAAATAACTGGAGACACCACGGTCGCTCTGACTTGAGATTGCCTGGTGCATAAAATGTGCATCATTAGGCACATTTCCTCTATTCTTTCCTTTAGACCGGTGAGTGCTATGAAGCCACCCCAAAAATCTCCTGGGGATGTGTCTGCGGTGGAAGTCCTTGTGTGTAAATTGAACCTTATCCTCATTCCAGCGTTCCCTCTCCGATATCTTTTTATCCTTACCTGGGGGTATGCTGCACCATCGCTCTTAAATTCAAATACACTAATCTCGCTGCGCACCGGTGTAACCCAGAACTTCCTACTGCTTGAGAAACCTTCCCAGACACCTTCAGAGCGCTCGCTGTGACTTCGAAGTTACAGTCAGCCAGAGGAGCCTGCTGGAAGGGAAATCTCACTCTTTATTCCCTTTCCCTCGGCATCAGGTGTTGCGTTTGCACCTTCTGCAAATCAGCACAGGGCTGCTGAGGCCAGGAAGCCGGTCAGTCCAGCTCCTGGAGAGTTCTTGTTCTTGAGGGCAACTGGTCATAGAGAAAAATATCTGAATATCTCTCAGAGGTTGTGTTTTATTTAGCTTCTTGGATATTTCCTCAATCCCACTGTGCTATAAATACAGAAAAATAGCTTATTAAAATTTTAAAGGATACCTGATTGTCTTCTCTTTCCCAGCTTCTTGTCTTTCCAGACAGCTTGTAATTTGTCTGAAATTTGCAATCAAAACAGGCAGCTTTAGCTGCCATAATAAAACAGAAAGAATTCCTGTTCCTACAGATCACTGTTCAAAACTTTCTATTCTATATTCTTTGTCAGGGAGTGCAGTGACAGGACGAGGGGTAACGGTTTTAAATTGGAAGAGGGGAGATTTAGATGAGATATCAGAAAGAAATTCTTGGCTGTGAGGGTGGTGAGACCCTGGCCCAGGTTGCCCAGAGAAGCTGTGGCTGCCCCATCCCTGGAGGGGTTCAAGGCCAGGCTTTGAGCAACCTGGTCTGGTGAGAGGTGTCCCTGCCCAGGGCAGGGGGTTGGAACTCGATGATCTTTAAGGTCCCTTGCAACTCTAATCATTCTATGATTCTATGAGTCTATTCTTTCACAAGAACAGATCCACTGAATGGTGAAAGTGTTTCCCTAGCTATCATGCTGTACGGATATAAGGAATTAGAGTTTGCAGGGAAAGCTTTATTAAGTCTTCATTAAGCTAGCTGATACAGGTGTAAAAATTGGGAAACACTTCAGGCTCAGAATCCCTTCCTCAGCTGAGCCAAAATCACTGTGTTCCACCTATACAGATATATATGATTTTTGGTTGGTTGTTTCAGCCCTCTTACCGATGGACAAGGCTGCATGAGCCTGAAATCTGTCAGGAAACACAAAATCACTGCTGTTGATCAAGCTGTCAGCTTCAATCACTTGTCTTCTGGGATGGACTGTGAGTCTGCCTGTGTAAAAAAGCCCCTGCCTTTCAGATTGCTTCTCGTTCAGGGAGCTTGGGTTCACCCAGTAATGTTGGGACAAACACATTTCCAAAGCCGAGCGCTGGGGTGTATGTGACACAGTCAAGTCTCCCAAGACCGCTTTTTGAAGGAATCCACGGGCCTGCCAGTGACAGCCCTTTGCTTATTAACTGACACTATTTGCTCTGAAGTTGCACTGATTTTCTCAGTACTGCAATGTCCTGGGGACATTAGGCAAGAATAGCTGGTACAAGTCTATTGCCACACACTCAGCAAGTATTACCAGACAAGAAAAAAAGAACAATCCTTCAAGTACTGGGAGAAAGGTTGTCCTAGATCTTTGGAAATCTTTTTTTGTTTCGTCTTTGACCTAGCAGAGACCTAAACTGTCCAGTGGTTTCTTCAAGGTTTTGCAACCGTGAGGCAGAGCCTGGCAGAATCTTAAGTGCAGAATGAGAGAGGGCAGCTTTCTGAATTCGCTTGATAGAAGTGTTTGGGAACAAGATAAAAAAAGAATTGAGCCATAAGTAGATACATTCTCTCCTGGTAAATAAAGGGTCGGGGCTGTGGCCCTCGGTGGGAAGGTGAGCTCGGAGCTCTGCTCTGTGGGACAGAGGCGAGGTTAGGATGGGGACTGACTTGCTGGAGAGAGCTCTGAGGAGAAAGACCTGGGAGTCCTGGTGGACAATAGGATGCCCATGAGCCAGCAATGTGCCCTTGTGGCCAAGAAGGCCAATGGCACCCTGGGGGACATCAGGAAGAGTGTGACCAGCAGGTGGAGGGAGGTCATCCTGCCCCTCTGCTCTGCCCTGGGGGGGCCCCATCTGGAGCACTGGGTCCAGTTCTGGGCTCCCCAGTTCCAGAAGGACAGGGAACTGCTGGAGAGGGGACAGCAGAGGGTTACAAAGATGATGAGGGGCCTGGAGCATCTCCCTTACGAGGAGAGACTGAGGGACTTGGGTCTTTTTAGTCTGGAGAAGAGAAGGCTGAGGGGGGATCTGATCAATGCTTATAAATACTTAAAGGGAGGGTGTCAAGAGGNGGTTGGACTAGATCATCTCCGGAGGTCCCTTCCAACCCCACGTGATTCTGTGATTCCATGGGGTAAACCGAGGCCCATCTAGGGTTTCAAGCAGGGAAGAAAAAGACCAACAAAAGGCAGAGTGCTGTTGTGGTGTCGCTGGCTCCTCCTGTTCGCAGCACGTGATGCAGAACCACATGAGGAACGCGTGGCTGCAGCTCTGACGCCGAACGCTGTCTCTCCCGCACGTGGGGCTGGCAAGTGAGCTGGCTGTTGTCCTTGCACTAAAACAGCAGCTCTCCTTTACTTTTGCCGTAGAAAGACATCCCTGTCATCAATCCGCAGCGGGCCCAGCCCTGTCAAGTTAACAGACTGTCTGGTACCGGTACACAGAAATCTCTTAAACTGGGGGACTTTTTAAAAAGGGTTGGGAGGGGGGATATCCTGTGCTCCATTCTTTTTCTCTACAGCACTTCTGGCCCCCTCCTTCCACTTCCACACCCTGAGCTCAAGCTTGTAAACCTTTTGAACTATTTTAAAAAATGTACAGCTTGTCCCCTAAGACATAGGAAATTACATTTGATGGTCTATTGTATAAGAATTTCCATATTTAGAGAAAAATCAACAGATACAATCTCTGATTTCCTTTTCCCTATACTCCTCATATTTGCCTCTTCTTGCATTGCTTGGTTTGGCTGCTGCCATGTTGTAGCAGAAGCAGATGTCATCAATTAGAAGGTGGTTTTAAAAGTAATAGAGAGCTACGTTCAAAGAGCCTGCCGGCTCATTCAGCTACCCTGTACTCACCCTGGGCTGAGGTCTCCACCCCAGCTCACATCTGGTGGGTTTGATGATTTGCAGTGCTTTTAAAGGTGCTTCAGAGACAGGCTTCTTCTCAGCCTGTGCAAAAACATCCCACATAAGTATATATTGACTCTTTGGCCTACAAATTCCTACGCAGACTTTCTAGGACTCAGCAAAACAGAGGTCAGTGATACTAGATGGGATCAATTCTGTAGCTAAACTCTATGAAGGAGTTCTAAACACATAATTTGGGTTTCTTGCAGTTAACCAACCAGTAGAATCATAGTATAACTTTTCTTGGCAAAATTAAACTCAGCAACAATCCTGAGTGAGGAAGGAACTCACTCACAAGCAGGAGTTCAATAGCTTTGTAGTAGCAAAACTCATTTGTAGAAGGGCTGGAGAGGAACACGACCGAGCAGAACAAACCCAGAAAGGCATGTTTAAAAATTATTGCAGTAAAAATTTAAAAATTAAATTAAATTTAAAATTTAAAAGAAAATACCTCAAAATCTTTAAAGGTATGATACTGGCTAACTTTAAAGCAAATAAAATAACTGGTAAATTCGATAAATATTTTTTTTAAAAAGAAAAGCTCTCAAATGAAATGAAGACAACAGCTACAATTTATCGTTTGCTCTTGAGACAGGACTTTAGCACTTCGTCAATTTAGACAGGAAGAATCATTCTCATATTTGATTTCCAGACTGTGAGATGGACTGGCTTTGGAACAAAAGACACTTTGAAAGATCGAGCTTTCACTCCCATGATGGAACAGATTTTGACCTTGCCTTTCCCAAAACAAACACACATTTCTGTATCTATTACACACATAAATCTATTCCTTGGGTGGGATTTGTGAGAAAACACATCTCACATGGCAGATGCTGGTGGTCTCTTAAGGCACAAATTGAAGGCTCCTGCACGTTGGTGATCCAGGCGCCCAGCTCTGACTGACAGGGATTCCTGTGTGGTTGAAACTAGTCTTTCATGAAGTATTTTTTCACCGAGGGTGAAATCTGAGGGTTTGAGTGCACAGAAAACAAATTAAGTTATTCTCAAAAAGAAAGACTTAATTTTTTTTCTTGTGAGCTTCGTTTTGTTGCACTGGGCTTTTTATTGCAAAATGAAGCGTATATAAATGAAAAAGTGAATGCTTTTTGCTTTTCACCTTCCCACTACTTTCTAATATTTATGACAGTCTTCACTGTTGAGAAAGCACATGTAAAGCTTGCAAAGTGGCCAACCTTTCATGTAGCATATCAATTTATAATATGTAGGTTCAGCTAACTTAACGGTATTTTCCATTGTCAGCTTTCTGGCTCTTTTTCACTGGTCTACAAAGGATATTTTTGTGCTGTGAAATACCCATGTAACTACAATGTTTGTATTCACGTAACATTGTGAGCACATGAAAGTAAAGCACATTCCTCATGATCTTTACGCTGCCTGAAGATTAAAAATACAATAGATTAAAAGAATCCAGGAATAAGTTGGTCCATGGGGAGCGTTCACAATATTTGTATAAGTCTGTGCCGCTTTAATATATGAATCACAAATAAAGCCTTAGTAGAAATGTTTGCAATAGTTTCCAAACACTCTCATTATATGGCCTCACGCCCCTTTGGCTTTTGTATTTTAGCAGCAGAGCTGATCAGAAGACTTTGTGCCATGCGTTTTCTAAAAAAAATTAAAAACTTAAAAAACATAATATCTGAGTCCAGTCTGTGCACAGCAAGGCAGTTCAAGCTGTCTAGTTTTACAAAAACTAGGAAATCATTCCCAAAAGGACACCTTTTCCAAATAAGTGGATTCCCAAAACAAATATTTAGTCCTTTCCTGCAGTATTTATGCAGCCTGACTTCTTGTAGATGATCTCAAACCTCTACTTGGGACTATCTTAAATAAATTCAGTGCAATTAAGCTGATTGGCACCATCTGAAAAGCTTGACCATGAACTGCTTCCGTTGAGAAATCACAGCCACCTTGTCACATGAAGCAAGAGCTGTTATCAAAAGATGAATCATTTTGAAATGACAGGTTAAACGAAATTTTTAGATCTTGTTAAAATACAGTGGCCAAATGTTTGGCATTAAAATCTGATCAAGCAGGTGCCAGCTGAAAAGCAATAAAAGCAGCACACAAGATCACGGGTGACACATTTCGGAAAGAGTTCCTAATTTATAACCCTTCTGCTACGATACCAGCTTGAAACCAGGCTACGTTCTTTTGGTATCCAATATTATTTCGGAAATAAGTGAAAATAGGCATCTGCTCTGACTATATATCTCTATTCTTACTCAGTTTCAACAGCAACCTCAGTCCAAGGTGTGTTTGGCAAACACGACCCGTCTTCCAGTTACCAGTAAGAAGCCGAAAGCCCAGGGCTGGATGCAAATCGGCGTGTAGCAGGATGTGACTGTCCAGTGTGCCCTGCTGCTTTCTGGAAAGCTAGATTCTTTTGAATGACACAAATAAACCTTCAGGAATATTTTGTTATGTGTGACTGAAACCTGTCAAATTAATTTCTATTATACTGGAAAAGTGAAATTGATCTGAGGTGATCGAGTGTGCCGGAAATACTTGCCTTGAAAGAAAATTCCCCGTTTATCCATGCCTACCTGGCCCTGTGCATGTGGGTGTATGTGCTCTCTTGCCTCACTTTAAAAACACTTTGAATGATTCTAAGTCGTCCACACCCAGAACCCAGATAATGCCAGGAGACCTAAGGTCCAAATGTCGTTATTCCCTATCAAAGTTCCCAAATAATTAGTTCATCTGACTGCAAGAGCGAGTGCAGTACTCTTCTTGGACACAGTATTAGTGCTTTTAAGCTGACCTAAAAGCTTCTTTGATTATTAGACTTTGCAGTCTGTTAACATCAGTGGACATGGGTGAATCACAGCTCCCTGTGCCCATCGGTGTCCTTTGAATCAAAATCTACCTTTCAAATGCCCATTCATAAATTCAGTTTTTTGCTCTGCACTGCTTTGATGATTTCTGTATCAAAGTCCATTTTGTGGTGCAGACATCCCTCTGCGTAGCTAACACAAAGAAAGCTTGCGAAACAGCTTCTGTGAAATTAAGACAGTCTTATAATCAGATATTGTTAGCAATGAAGACCCAATTAGGCTCTAGTCTCATGCGTGGTGCCAAACCCAAATAACCTCTTATGCGTGTGTTTTTATTGTGTGGCATATTTAATTGAATCCTTTGAAGCAACCTAGCACCCACAACCAGGTGATTATAACCCCAGTCTCCTTAAAAGTCAAATCCCTCAAATGCTATGGCCAGGAGGAAGCTACCAAGCAGAGCTGCTGGCAGCTTTACCTCCTCTGAACTCCGAAGGAGCAGCAGATCCTCACTGACCCGGGGGGATCAGGGGCATGGCAGGGGGCACCTGGGCAGGCATGTCCCTCCACACAGGCAGAGATGCTCCCGCAGGGTCCTCACGCTGGTGGCCCTCACAATTCCTGGGAGCGCGGTGATGCTGCTGTGGCTGTGAGCAAGCAGAAGAGAGGTGCAACGGAGGTGCAACATTCACCTATATTTTTCTTCTTGCTCATAAGGAAAAAAGAGGAAGACCAGTGTTTTTTTTTTTTTTTTACGGAAGTGATGCGCATTCAAATCCCACCTTCTTGAAAATCTGTGTCTATGCAATAGGCAATATCTACCCTAGTAAATGAAATAGGGCAAGAGCACTGGCTCAAGCCCTTCTATAGAGTTGTCCATGCTCTCAAACAGTCACAGAGTTATCCTAGGCTAGCTGGCACTTTTCACATCATGGTCCGTGGGAGTAGAACGGGCCTGGAGCAATCCCCACTTCGCAGATTGGATGTGGTCCCCTAATTTAGGGGAAGAGGAGTGCTCCCTGTTCCCTGTGCCTGTAGCCCATAGCAGTTGCCTCACTGCTAGGGTGCAGTCATTGGCCCCTTCTATCTACTAGTACAGACGTAGCCCCTGAGACCTGCTAAAACAGTGCTACAGTGCTCCTGTTCACAAATATCATGCCCACGAGTACAGGAAACTGAGGTTTGACTTGGCAGAAGGAACCAACAGGTAAGAAAAAAAAACAGAAAAAAAATCTCCAACAGTTTTCAGTGTGCAAAGAGTCTGTGCCTCACAAAACTATTGTTCATGCTTAAATGAGTAATTAGTGGAGCGATATCTAGAGAAGTTTTTATTGCGAAAAATTGTGTCCAAACCACTAACAGTCATGACTGCTTAAAAAGCTGACTAAGCTTGACTGACAAGATGGGTTAATCATATAATCATACAATGGTTAGAGTTGGAAGGGACCTTAAATATCATCGAGTTCCAACCCCCCTGCCCCGGGCAGAGACACCTCCCACCAGACCAGGTTGCTCCAAGCCCCAACCAGCCTGGCCTTGAACCCCTCCAGGGATGGGGCAGCCACAGCTTCTCTGGGCAACCTGTTCCAGTGCCTTACCACCCTCACAGCAAAGAATTTCTTTCTGATATCTAATCTAAATCTCCCCTCTTCCAATTTAGAACCGTTACCCCTTGTCCCATCACTGCACTCCCTGACAAAGAGTCCATCCCCAGCTCTCCTGGAGCCCCTTCAGGTACTGGAAGGCTGCTATGAGGTCTTCCCGGAGCCTTCTCTTCTCCAGGCTGAACAACCCCAGCTCTCTCTGTCAATAAATACAACAAAGATGGCTTTAAATGACTGTAATGTGTATTGGACTGATTTGATTCATGTGTTAGGAATAAAGACATCACCATGTTTTGTTAGATCAACAGACAATCTTTTCTTATATATGATGCCAGAGGAGTAGGAAGGGTCTAAATGCTCTCAAAGGATGCTTCTGTTTTGTGAGGCCACCAGACCCAGGACTGTGAACTCTACTCTACAGGTGCTTTTCTTCTTGTATTCTTTTAGGAAATGCTAAAGACAGAGAAATATGTCTGATGGGAAATGAGACTTCTGCAAAACAATCCTGCTTTTGCTCTCAAGTGATTTTTTAGAAGCCAAGAGCATGGGGGCCCATTTTTAACGCTTAAACAAAGCGTTTCAAGTCGTATGCCACAATATGAACCCAAGGAACAAATGAATTAGGTAGAATTAGTCACAGATGTTACAAGGGAATTTGAAATGAGTCAGAGGTACAGAAAAGGACAGTGTCAGATCCAAGTGTGCCTACAGTTGTTGTGACCCGACTGGTCTCTCGGGCAGCTTGACCCGGGCAGTGGGAAACGTGAGCTGGCTTGGTGGCCCTGTCATCTTCTGGCAGAAGTCAAGTACCTTCCTACTGCTTTGGGCAGGGATTTCCTCTGTTGCTGGATATGCTTCAGTCCTGAATAGGTAATTATGTCATTTTCTAATAATTACAGCCAGCTTGCATTTCACTGAAGCTAAGGGGCAGGGCCATTCAGTGCATTTTTATAAGTTTAAGGAAATATAACAAACAAGTCGTATTGGATAGAAGCTCGCTGAAAGATAGTGGTAAGATACCTTTCAAAATTGTTTTCTAAGATACTTGTGCCCTTTTCATTAAAAAGGAAATCCAAATTTTCCTGATTTTATTTCACATCTCCTTGTTCTGGAGAGGGAGGAGACTTCTGTTGGCAGCCTGGCTGGGCAGTCTGGGAGCATATTAGAGCAAGCGCTTGTGTGGAAGTACAACTTCAGAAACGAAAATGGATTTGCTAAAGTCCACAGGGAATTTGAAATGTGACATTCAAAAAACTGTCCCCGCACCCCTTTTTTTAGAGCTGGTTTTCCCATTAAGGTTCATAAACTATCCTGGGAATTCAACTAGGAATTTTGTCTCTGATTCAAGAAGACAGGACCACATTCCCGGTGATTAGCTCACTAAGCTCAGGACGGGCTATTCTCATTCCTTCATTGCACGTGACCAGTATGTTTATATCTACCATGGCCATTTCTGGCCTATTGGGCTTTCTGCTTTGCAGATATACAAGTTGAAAAGTGTGAGTGAGCGATCTGTGTGCAGTTCTTCCCACCTCTAGTGAAGAGCAAAAGGTAGAGCTCTTTCTTCAGTCCAGTTTTTTCATTCTCCCTAGCTGTATTTATCAAGGTAGTTGCATGAAACAATGAGTTAACAGCAGCATTTTCTGTACAACGCTGCTGTATTCAGTGCAGCTGAGAATCCTGTAGTCTCCATTAACTTTGCAATATCAGGAAGTTCACTAAAATATCAGGAAGAGTTGAAACAGTTCTATCTGGTGAGCTTTTCTGGACATCAGGGTGGAGGGGAAGACAAAATGTTAAAAGTGAGCCCAGCATCAGAGTCCCCATTTTACAGGTGGATCAAATAAGGCAACAAAAGATTGACTAATTTGTTCTTTCAAGCTACTGTCCATCTTTAGCTTGTAAAAAAATAACCAGGCTCAGATATGATACAGACCTACAAGTCACTTGTAGTCTGGGGCAGATGAAGCGAGAACCGCTGTTTTCCTCCTCCCTTCACCTTTTGCAGAATTCAAGAACTTCAGGAATCTAACAGGCAAGCACTGAAAAAGAGGTATATGGCCGTGATTTTCATGCGGTCACTATAATTTGCTATATGGTGGAAATTAAGACCCTGGAATGCTGAGAAGGCCAGATGTATAAAACAATTCAAAAAGCAGCTAGATTAATTTGGGGAGGGAAGCGTCCAGACTCTCCAATTTAAGAATGTGCATGTGGGCTCCAGCTCCAGCAGTGCCTTGTCTGTGGATATCTGGGCACTGGAAGGATGTATGAGGGAAAGGATCACTTGGTACATCTCTTGCTTACTCATGTGTGCTTTCCTCTGCATCTATATATCGGCCACTGCTGGAGATCGCATCCTAAATACATTTTCAATCTGATCCAGTACAGCAGTGCTCATGTTCTTATCTCTAGGTAAGCAATGCTTAGGCAGAGATTTATTTTAATGCGTCTTTATCTCCAAAGCTCTGTTGAGCAATTTCTGAATAATTTGAGTAATTTCTTTCCACATCCCTCGTAAGTGATGCCAGGGAGCATTTGCCGTTCAGCATTTGTGAAAGTGCTGATCTATAATCAGATACTAATCTTTTCTGTTGCTGCCTGAAAAAAAAAAAAAAAAAAAAAACCAACAAAAAAACCACACCAAAAAAAAATTGACAATAAATTCAAAGCTGTCTCATGAGGGCTGTGAAGATCAAATGCTTTTTGTTTCCCCTTTTCACCCACAATAGCCTGCTTTACAAACTAGCTGCAGTAGGCATTGGCACAGCAAACGAATTCCAAATCACTCTGGGCTTTGTTTGACCCAGCAGTCAATATAAGACAGAGACACAACTGCATTATAACTTCCTTCCCACAACACAGCATTGTTTGGAAGCTGCCCAAAGAATATTACACCACCGACTACATTTTTAGCCCAATGGGTATCAGTAGCCCAGAAAACTGGTTCCCTTCTTTGTTAGTTAAAGAACTTCCCATTTTTTTTTACCCAGTCCCTTAAGCTCTGTTCTCTTTCTGGTACCATCAGAGTCAGTAAAAACAGATACCCTTATGAACAGCCACACTTGATGTCAGAGAATAAAAATGTTCTCAACAGGAAGTT
Source organism: Arenaria interpres (assembly GCA_013399435.1). Classification (NCBI taxonomy): domain Eukaryota; kingdom Metazoa; phylum Chordata; class Aves; order Charadriiformes; family Scolopacidae; genus Arenaria; species Arenaria interpres. The sequence goes on along the minus strand of VXAK01008833.1, from coordinate 5,733 downwards.
TGTAACATTTTTACTGTTAATGAAACAGCAGCAACTGCTTTAGGTGTTGCTTATTTGTTTTCTTACTCCTTCCTTCCCCTGCGCCCATTTTTGTCCTCAAGACCAATATACTCAGTCATGTTATCTTTCAAGCAGTAGGGCCGATATGAATACATGGTCACTGAAAATGCAGCTTCTACCATGAATTTACATGAGGGTGACAGGTTATATGTTTTAATTCGCACCGTATCAGTGAAAACCACTGTTCACAGAGGCAAGAGCATTGTAAGCCCTTCTTGTACTCTTGAAAAAGGCAACAAGGGCTCAAAGTCCAGGACACTAATTGCATATTCAAGACTAGGCACAAGCTGAAACGCTTCACTGTTTCAGAGCTCAGGACAGTAAGATGTGACATTGAACAAGGAAGATAATTTGGGATGATTCATGAAAAATTAATTGTGCAACTAATCCTGGATACTACACCGGTTAGGTATGATAATCCTGAAACAAATCTCTTTATCTAAGGCTTTGGGTCTGATCCAAAGCCCACCGAGGACAGCAGGAGTCTTCCCATTGGCTTCAATGGGCTTCCAACCAGGCACTTTGCTGTTATCTATTTATAAGGTAATTTTTGTTGCATTTTGTTGCATCTTTACAATATCTGAACAGCTGCTAATTGACCACATAGAGGTATAATGGGGACTGTTTACCAAGAGAGTAGCTCCGGGCAGGAAGCCCGTGCTTGGTGCTCCCCCAGGGCAAGGTGCCAGGCTCACTCCAGCAGGTCCAAATCCCTGGGAAAGGAGGGAGGAGCAGGGTCCTGCCCTGCTAGGACAAGCCATCAAACTGCTCGGGAAATAGCTTTTGGTCCTGGCCTCACTTACTGAAGCTTTCTGTGAGGATGTCCAACTTTAATGTCCAGCCTGGAGAGCAGTCCTGAGAGAGAGGGCGGTGGGCTTACTGGCTTCCTTCGCTTTCCAGAGCTGCTTGCACTCCACCCTGGGCAAAATACAGCCTGCAAAAGGAAAGTAGGTTCATTAGTACTCCAGCCTCCTTGCTTCAGCCTTCCTTGCCTTTCCCCATGCTCTAGCTGTTGGTGGTGCTATGGATGGGGCTGGCCATACCTTGCGAAATAGGTTCAGGCTGCGGTCTCTGGGATGTTGAGCTGGGAACAGGGAGCATGGGATGGTGTTGGTCCCAGATGTGGTCCAGCAGGCGTGGGTCAGGACCGACCCAGGGCTTTGCATTATCTGCTGGGTCTTTCTAAGGGTGGCCATAGGGATTAGATGTCTCATTAGGCATATGCATCCTAATAACAGGCCAGGGATAACTTATGCTTGGAGAAAAAAATATATGGGGAAATTTGTCCCACTCTGCATTTTATCTGCCCTGAGTAAGTCAGGCTGTTGCACAGATGACTAAGAACAGCTGTGGCACACAGTCAGTGACAGTGATGACTGAGAAAGTGTTTCATAAGCTGAAAAAAAATGCCTCAGAGTTGTCACCGAGGATTATAGATGCATGAGGAAGGTAGCATTAAAATTTGGCATTTTGATTTTTGTTCTTCTAATTGTTTGTCTACCCACACATTTCTTCATGCTCATCTACCATGCATTTCTTTTTAGAAGCAAGTTCAGTGCCCTCCTGCCCTTGCCAAACATTCGATGACAAAAGACGTGGAAGAAGGAAATAAAGCTACGGTTTAGCATTGTTTTTTAGGCTACTCATGTGGCCTTCTTCACTTTGCAGAAAATATAAACAAAACACTACCTCTTTTGCCCCATCAAACTGTCTGTTTCACGTTATGGGTTTTCTGTATGCCCCTACTGCATTCTGAGCAGAGGCTGAAGAACAAATGTTTTAGTTAGATGTTGTCATTTGATTTTCAGGGTCTTGGAGTGTCTGCTTGTCTATTTACAGGTGGTAACTCTGGGACGCTGAGCTATAAGCTTTCTCAGAATACTGAAAATTCTCCCATTCCTCAGACCCGTGCTGGGATTTCTGCATGGTAATGAGTCATGTCATTAGGGTTGGAGACCACCAATTCTTAATGAATATAAGTTTCACTAGTCAGCCACCAAAAAAAATTGAATAGAAATCTGCTGTACTACTATTATTGACGTCAAAGGCTTTGTAAGTCATGTTCAGTTAATTGCGTCTTCCCCAAAACAGCTTTAAAATAAAAGAATAAGTACAATCAACAGAAGTCCCTGGCTTAGGATGCATGTGACTTTTTAACATAAACCTTAATCCTGGGCACCGAAGCATTCACATGATTATTTAATACATATTTCAAATACCAAGAAAAGTACATGACTCGGTAAGATCACTGACTTACTATTTTCCTCTCTCACGCACAAATGAAAAAATGCATTTTATACATGCAGCTGCTTTGCCTAGTCTTCTGGGACACTGTTCTCTGCTGGATAGGAAATGAATTGTATAATCTGTGATTTATTTTTCTGCCAAAATATTTTTTTTCTCATTTCACCCAACCTATCCTTCAAGCACATGTTAACCTGGAGAGTACAGAGTAGCTCAGTGCTTTCCTAGAGAACTAGCTATAAAATAATGGGTATATGAAGACAGAATATTTGCTATGGTGGTTTACATCAGCACATGAATCAAGTTGAGGTTTTTTTATGTGCCTCGTGACCTGTTCACAGACCCAAGTACTTGAAAGGGTATCAGTGAAGAGGAAAGGAGGTTGGCAGCCCAGAAAGCCAACTGCATCCTGGGCTGCATCAAAAGAAGTGTGGCCAGCAGGTCGAGGGAGGTGATTCTGCCCCTCTACTCTGCTCTGGTGAGACCCCACGTGGAGTACTGTGTCCAGCTCTGGAGTCCTCAGCACAGGAAGGACATAGACCTGTTGGAACGGATCCATAGGAGAGCCATGAAGATGATCAGAGGGATGGAGCACCTCTGCTGTGCAGACAGGCTGAGAGAGCTGGGGTTGTTAGCCTGGAGAAGAGAAGGCTCCAGGGGGACCTTATAGCAGCCTTCCAGTATCTGAAGGGAGTCTACAGGAGAGCTGGAGATGGACTCTTTGTCGGAAGAGGGGAGATTTAGATGAGATACCAGAAAGAAATTTTTCACAGTGAGGGTGGTGAGACCCTGGAACAGGTTGCCCAGAGAAGCTGTGGCTGCCCCATCCCTGGAGGGGTTCAAGGCCAGGCTGGATGGGGCTTGGAGCAACCTGGTCTGGTGGGAGGTGTCCCTGCCCAGGGCAGGGGGGTTGGAACTCCATGATCTTTAAGGTCCCTTCCAACTCTAACCATTCTATGATTCTATTCTATGAGGTGTCAGTGACTCCCAAACAGTGAAAGGACAGTGACACTATTCACCCAGGAGATCCTGCAGGGTGGCACCTGGCCACCCTCCATGGGGCAGCCAGCTTTGCTCGGTACAGGTGCCATCTCCCTGGGCACAAGACGGGAAAAGAGAATTTCACAACAAACAAAAAATCCATAAATGTAGGAGTTGTCTTGCAATACAGACCAAATTCCTACGCTGACATATAAGGTTGATGTGGCCAGAATAGCCTGTTTTTAGGGTCAGAGTGTCTGTGCCACTTCTCACCTGCTGAGATTTTTATCCCAGTCAGGTATCGTGAGGAACAGTGATATAGCCAAGTCTACGGGACACCTGATTTTGCAAAATCTTGTCTTTTTGTGGCAAGCTACCTCAGTGTCTTCAGTCCTAGTACTTCAGGAGATTTTGGGAACAAGCACTATGTATGCAGTCTGTTCAAAAACTTGTGGGCTGACCTCATTTGTGGCTTTTTAAACGTGCTGCTTCTACAGTCAAAACCCATTATTAATTTCTGTGATTCAATTGAATTCTTTCATTTCCTCTCCCGGACTGTTATGTTTCAGTGAGAGTTTGTGAATCCAAATCACATATTGCTGGACCTTTCAGCTGTGCTCTCAATGGATACTCTTTCAAAATGCATGAACACACAAACAGAGAAAAGACAATTCCCCCAGATTTGCTGCATTTGGTTGACACTTTTGATCTTTAAATACGCACTGTGGATTCAGGAGCCTGGGAAAGACCTGGCTAGAAATAATATACAAAATATTAACTTTAAACATAGATACAATGTTCTCCATATCTATAGAGCTTCCAGCTCATTAAGACTCATGTGTTCCTCCAATGCTGTCACATGATTCTCCAGTTAAATATATAGAAAAGCAATTTTTGACTGGCTTCTGTGTTTGTGGAGCCAGTCAGTTCTTTGCACGTATTTTTTGAATTTAATTTAACCATGTTTATTACTTTGCTCCTTTGCTCTTCAAACTGCCTTTCCTGGAGTAGTGTTAGTATCCAAGAGTCCCACTTTCCTTAAAAAAAACCCCAAAAACGAAACAACCGGTAAGTGGAAGCTTGAAAGNAAAAAAAACCCCAACAACGAAACAACCGGTAAACTATTATCAGTGGAAGCTTGAAAATGGGACCACTGGCAATGTAAGGACCAGAAGACAAAATGAAAGGGGTCCAAAGTCCTGTGGTTTCGGACAATATCAGGGTTCCACGTGTTTGGGGCTGATGAGGATAAAAGCACGCACATCTTTAGGAAACGCTGAAATGGTGATTCCTGTGCAGTGGCATGCAACACGTGCTAGATCTGCACTTTAGGAAATGTCCCTTCCTCTGGTAGCATCTCGTCTGTGGTTAACCTCTTCTGCCTCTGTACTACATGAAAGGCAGCTAGGTGTGTTAAAACATCCGGGTGGAGAACAATATTCCGGTTTCCTCCAACAACGTGTCGTCTCAGAAGTCTTTAAAAATAGTTTATAAAAATTCCAGTAGACACAGCAAAACAGTAAGGTGTTAATTTAAGAAAATAATCAAAAGCAAACGAGGAAATGAAGCTTTTAGAAAAAAAAAACTAGGTATGAATGAAGACTCTCTATGCACTAGCTTTCTTTCATGTAAAGAGGAGGAAAATATTCTATAGTTGGATAAGGTGGAGCCAGGCAGAGACTTGGTCAAGTTACCACTAAGGCTGCCTGCTATTAGTAACAGCAAGTGGCAGCGCCATGTCCACCAACCAATGTGTCATGCATCTTGTCTTCATTTCTTCTACAAGTGATAGCAAATGCTTGTCAGAAAACTCATGGATGATGAACTTCTGTTACAACAGATTCAGTTTAGCTTCACAACCTCCAGGATACATTTTGATGGTCTCTGTCTACTGATAATTTTGTATAAAACACTCCTGTTTCTCCTGTGCTGAGGCTGCAGCATTCAATGATATTTCAAAGGCAGGTCACCACAGTCAAGAGACTAGTAAATAACACAGGTGTGAGATCTTTTCTGGGTCTCACTGCATTGGAGCCTGGATTTTATACTGGATATGTTAGAGGAAAGAGGTGCCATCCAGAGAGACCTTGACAGACTTGAGGAGACTGAGACATAAATTAATCAGCAGCCATACAGAGAAGGACTTGGGGTTACTGGTGGATGAAATATTGGACATGAGCTGACAATGTGTGCTTGCAGTCCAGAAAGCCAGTCACATCCTGGGCTGCATGAAAAGAAGTGTGGCCAATAGGTCAAGGGAGGTGATTCTCCTCTTCTCTGCTGTGGTGACACCACACCTGGAGTACTGCGTCCAGCTCTGGGGTCTCCAGCCCAAGAAAGACAGAGTGGGTTCAGAGGAGGTCCACAATAATGATCAGAGGGCTGGAACACCTCTCCTGTGAAGAAAGGCTGAGAGAGGTGTGGTTCTTTAGCTTGGAGAAGAGAAGG
>VXAK01008827.1:196045-206845 GCA_013399435.1 Arenaria interpres | reverse complement strand
AAGGGCCGCGGTTCCTGCGGCACCCCCTCGCCCTCCTGTTACCGTCCGCCTGCGCCCGCCTGGCCTCTGCGGCTCAGAAACACACCGTTTACCCGCTTTCCCGGAAACGACACCCCTCGCTAACCGGTGCGGCAGCAGTCTTTGGGTCACTTCCACATAACAGACTTCACGTATAAGTTTATAATCCTAGAGCAGTTCCTCGCAGCAGTGTGTATTTTACAGTCCTCTTTCACAAATGAGGAAAACCAACCCCAAACTGAAGTTATTTTTACTGTCTTTGGTGTGCTTTTTCTCTGTTAAATCGGCGGTTTGTGTGATACACGTGTGTGTGTGTGTCTCAAATACACGCTCTCTAGACGTATATGATGGAACTGCACTGTGGTTTAACAAGGGATAGTGGAAATACACTTTTATCTCGTTAATCTAGTGCAGTTTATGGGAAGAATTCTGCAGCCAGTGTTGTTCTGGAGGTTAAAAAGTACACACGTGCGTGTTATTCCTGGTCTATCCAGACTGAACGAGTAAGTTAGCTTTCGCAAGCCATTATGCTTGGAGAGGTAAACTGAAGAGAAAATCAACTCCTAAATTCTGTATCTGGATTTCCTCATTTTAAAAAATTTAAAACACTGCTGTAATTCAATTAAGCTTTTTCTATTAGAATTGTATGTTTTCCCGATTTTGTAGATTTTTGCGAATGCAGGTTTTTCTCAGGGCACTTAACACATTTGTTTTATAATAAAGCCAGAAAATAAAGATCTGCTTTAAAAATACAGGGGAAACAGCACGTGATGCTTTTCAATAGCCCAAACTTGCAGAAAAGACTCCTAATTGCTGACTACTTGTTTTTACACTGAGTTTTTGTTTAGGAAGGTATTTTCCAATGATAGTGTTGTATAAGGAATACACACACTTGCCATGAGAAGTGTAAGCTTCTCTCAAGAAAAAAATAAAAGCTGGGTATTAGGGTTTTTTATTCTTTTTGCTGAGACCAATTTTGTATATTTGCCCTTCAGCTCCATGAATTTGCCAAGACTTAAGGTAAAATTCTATGAAGCTTGGAATATTTATGCTGACTCCCGGAGCTCCTGTCCATTCTGAATTAATGACTGAATAAATAATACTGATTTTTCACTTTTTTTTTTTTAATGCAAGTTTTTCTTGTGTAATATGCCGTATGTTACATCTGTCTTCTGGTTTGTTTCTCCAGTTTGTGATGGCTGGGTTGTATGTGGAAAAACTGATTTTAGAACTAGTCATTAAACTTCCTTAGGATTAATTATTTTTAGTAAGCTCCCTGTCCCATCACTGTAGTAATGTTTCTAGCCGTTTTACTGTTTCTTGACCAAATTACAAGTCTGTTTCTGTGCACAGGGTGCCAGTGCTCTTAAAAACAAAATATGTTGTATCCTGTTATGAAGTAATACAGAATTTACATTTTGTGGGAACTTGGCTGTGAGTGCCTCCCGGATGCATTTACTCAACGTGCATGTAGTTGCTCCCAAAGCTTGTAAGCTATAGAAGCTAGAGGAGAGGACAAGTTCCAGCGTGTTGAATCAAAGTAAAAAAAGGTGATTGTCTAACAGGTCAAGACATTTTTATACAAATATGTAGAGCATTGGTGCTTGACAGTTGCTGCTCCACTTTGTGGTTTTGTTTCTTTACACATTGGCAGTGCACTTAAGTAATGTTACACACCAGATGCTAGAAATGGAGCTTCCTTACGTTTGTTAGATTTCCACTGAAGTCCTTTTTGGCTGTGTTCATTGTCTGGGAATATACAGACTGTTTGGAAAGTTTGAGAAGACATAGCAGGCAATGGAAACGTAGAGAATACCAAAGAATGCTTACTTGTAAAGAGCGATTTACATGTTCTTTGGGACATAATGATCACATGTAGCAACATCATCTGAAAACAAAAGGAGAATTCAAAGTAAAATATTGTTAATTCTATATCGTACAATGTGTCTGCTGAGATGGCATCAATACAGAGGTATAGAGGGATAGTTCAGTTCATTGGACGCTGCTCATCAATAGCACTTTAGCTGTGTTTTCATTTGTCTACATAAGGTAAATGTGTATATCTTAGTGAAGTTGTGGAAAAGATACACTCAGAGGCAAAAAAATTAATAAAACTGAATATTCAGAGATCTGAACAGTGTGTTCCTTAAAACAGTGTGTAAATGATCGTGTTTGAATATCTTCCAAACGCAGATTATTGAAAGGTTTGTATTAATGCCTGGGGAGAAGGCAGCTGTGATTTCATATTGGTATTTGTGAGTCTAGAATTGTTCCTTCATATTGAATCATGTTTAACTACAGCTGTATGGGTTGAACCATCAAACCACCAAGAATTATCTTGTGGCTATTAGCAGCAGCCATAAAATCCTTAACTAGTTCAGTTATCTTTGTGGGGATTTCTGCTGCCACTTGATGTAAAAGAGCTAGCAGTTATACTGCTGTTAGTTCTCTCTGAATCTCTTATTATCGTAGGGGATAATGCCTGAGTCTGAGGTAACCTGTAAGCATAATAAATATCTGGGTATTTTTCGCCCTTTGTTCCTGCTACATCAGTTGCTTACCAGGTTGCGCTTAATGTTAGTTTGGTGGGTTTAGCTACATATGGGAAGATCTAAATGGCAAGAGCTTGGCCCAGAATGAAGCACGTGTTTTCTGAGTAAAAATGACACTGTGTGTAGTGGAGGTTGGTTTAAAAAATGTTGACAATTGACTAATTAATAAGCTTGGAAGTCTTCCAATAGGATGTGTAGAACACTAACCTTAATCATCTTACTGGCTATAAGTAAATTGTATTTTTTGTCTTTTAAAGGAAATTCGACATAATTCCAGTGACTACCCTCATAGAGTTGCAAAATACCCAGAAAACAGAAATCGAAACAGATACAGAGATGTTAGTCCCTGTAAGTATCTTTTCTGTAATCATTGCAGTAAATTTTCTAGACTGTTTACTCACCCAGTTTACTTTTAAACACCCTAGCTAATAAATCGTATTTTGTTTATTTCTGTAGGCATGTATCCTGTGATAAATGTGTTTTTTGTAACACATACACAAACGTGTATAACAGAAAGGAGAAAAGTCTGCCAGTTAAATTCATTGTGCTGAACAGTGAATGAGAGATGATTGCAAAGTATTAGTATGTGGGTAGATGTTTGTGAGCTGCAAAGTAATCCTTTAAAGATACTTTTCTCGCAAGGAAATTATTTATTTAATATTGCCTGTCATAAAAAAAAAAAAAATCAACATCTGCTGAGCACAGAAATTGAGTTAATAAGCCTTAACTAACATAAACAGTTTCTTTTTGGGCTAACTGATTCTGCACATTTACAAGATTGTGTGGGTAAATGCTACTGAATTTCTGCTGTTGCTTTAAAAAAAAATACCTGAAACTTTGTTATTCTTGTCTGTTCAGAAGAGTGTATGCATAGAGTTGTTCTTTAATTTTCTCAATGCGGGTAGATATGGTATGGAGTGCTTTGTATTTTACTAACTGCCATAGAATGGTCTTTGTAACATAATCATAGCTCAAGTGAAGGTAGCTCTTTTTTTTTTTTACTAGCTTCTTTGCTACTGAAGTGTTGTGGACCTTTTTCAACAGCATTTACTTTAGAAACTGTAATCCAAAATAATTATAAAAATACACATGAGGAAAAGATTACTGTTATGTAGTTATAGCTGGAGAAGTCTATCCTAAAACGTTTTCAAAAGGGATAGGAAAAATATTCAGTACAGCCTTAATTTTTCTACAAAATTTTGAAGTTGGAACGGGTTAAAGGTTTGTGTGTTCTCTAGTATGAAGTTTCTCAGAGCACCAAAGACTAAGAAAACCCTTCTTGTTACTGGATCTAGAATTTTTGAAGGATTGCTGGTATATTGGGGCTTTTTGTTTGAGAGCCTGATCTGAATACCTATTGTAAGATTTGGAGAAGTGCTGAACTCCTTGTTTCCAGTTGAAAGTTGTGGTAACAGCATGTGCATAGCACTTCTCAAAATTACACGGCAGGGTCTCGGGTTGAGTCACGCTGGTCAGACACAGCACTGCTTGCTGCTCATTCCGCTGCTGCCGGGCTGCTCACTTGCACCGTGTGTTCACAGCAGACGGATCCAGTCTGGCCAAATGCTGAATCTGATGAAAATGAACTTCAGACTGTACAGTTCTGAAGAAGATACCTCAAGTTAGTCAAGGCTTACTGGCTTCCGCTGTATGCTCAGCAAGGGGAGATAGGCCTCTGATGGACCTTTGCTTATCTATGTGGAGGTTGATCTACGCGTGTCCCAGCTTTGCTGTCCTGTTACAGCACAGCATTAGCATCTCACCGGTGGTAAACCAGATCATGTTTTATTCACTTTCTGTTTCATACCTAAATTGGGATGGGGTTTGTAAGAAGAGAAGGCAGGAAATTGGATTTGAACCCTCAAGACCCAAGTTCTATTCCTGGGTGCAATATCCTCTACAATTTCTGTGGCAGAAGCGGTGTTCGTGCATTTACCATTTCTCCCATCTGTGAATTTTGTTTCTTGGGCGTTACTGCAAAGAGAGTGGCAGCTTATCTTTGGGATTTTCTTTCATTTTAAAAAGAGTGTTTCTAAAATAAGTAAGTAAAAAGACATTGTCTTATTTAAGTAGCATCCGATAATGCCCATGAGTTGTATTCATCTCCTGTAGCTTTTTGGAGCTCAAAATTTCCTTTAATCGTGGCATACCTTTTACAACAGTGAAGAGCACTGAACACCTCCGTGTGATCACGGCAAAGCCTGCTTCTGAAATGCTTGTTTAGCCAGGAGGAAAATAATTATGTGATTGTATTCATCCCTGGACCCTGTGCAAGAGCAGAGAGACAGTTAGATAAAATCTGGTCTTGAAGTCGTAGTTGTGCTCAGGAGAGGGTTGGAGTTATTACATGCTAGTTGACATGAGGTATAACATGATGACTGAACTAAGATGGTGAACTTTGAGGCATGTCTCAGTTTCTAGTATTTATGACAGAAAGAAGGTTTAAATTGGGCCACTGAGCCTTCAGAACTGGGCACTAGGAGCAAGACTGTATGAGGAGAAAGCACAGAACACTGAACTAATTCCTGTTTAAATAGTGTGTTTTCAAACATGACTCATAATTGTATCTGTAATGATGGTGAGAGTTGGAAGGAGAAAGAGACCTGGAAGGGAATATATGATAAATAACATTCCGAGATAGCAGTATCTAAATTTCAAAGCAGCAGGGGTAAGAGCTGTGCGGCTTGGTCGCTGTGGTGAACACATTTAATCGTGGTGCGTGTATGCAAGGAACTGATGTTGCAGAAATGCTAGACAACTCAGTCTTACACAATCGGTCCGTCACTTTGCAAATTTTACTGCTCTTTAATAGTGTTTAAATAAAAAATGAGTGATAATACTAATATTCTGTGATAGTCAGAGGCCTTCAGAATTAGCATTTAAACTTTTAAGATATAGCTACTTAAACATATTATAAGACATAATTTGAGGAAAATGTTTTATTTCTCCCTAGCAGTGAGAAAATGGTTTTGTTGATCTAGATAGTGGCCAAGCCAGCCTGAAATCTCAGGTGGCATATCTGCAAGAGGAAATGCAAAGATTATTGTTTTACAGAAAAGATGTCAATTAAAAGTGCTGGAAAAAATGTTTTGGGCTGGTTTCCCCCATTTCAACCATAATACGCAGGACAGGTACACTGAAACCAACTTGTGCCCATTACATACATTTCTAGGTAAAATTGATCTCTCGTAACTGGGAAACACTAATCATCTTTGCCCATTACAGTTGAGTTTCACATTGTTTCCAGGTTCATAAATATTTTCGTTAGTGTCCAGTTTTGTTGGCTAAAGAGCTATGCTGTGCTTAAATCTGGTAAGGTAAAAGCCCTCAAGAGTTACTGCCTAGCCAAAAAAAATAGCAGTCTAGCAGTTTGGTGTTAGTCTAGAATAAGGAGAGGAATATTTTGGCTATGTAGTACTATTGAAACAGGAAGTTAATCTGAAATAGGTTTGGGTTGACAGCCAGTCATTTCCTGACAGATGAAACCATTTCTCAGAAAACACTGTTAAGAGGAAAATAACTTGTGAAGTTATTATTCTTTATTGATAATTTTAATGAAACTCTAAGATTTCTGTTATTGCTTTCCTTCCAAATCTTATCCTTAGTTGATATCAGGGGAGTCTAGTGTCTCAGATTGACTGTAAACACCTTTAAGGAGCTGCTTACTGTGTTCCCAGATTTAGAGTCAAGAAGGAAATCCCCTCTGCAAAATTGGCAGGATTTTTTTTTTTTCTTTGCCTTTGGAGGGTAGATGGGGGTTTACGCAGTTTTATCTTTAGCCTTCCTTTGTAATGTGCATAGCCCGATATTTTAGGTCATCTGATCATTTTCGCTTGGTGGATCATGTTGAAGTTGCAGGATCTTGAGAGGCAGTGACTTCTTCTGTTTTCTCCTGGTGGCCTTTAGTAGACTTTGTGTTGGACCTTTCAGCGATTGGCTTCCGGTTGTCATAGAGTATGTACCAGGAGGGAGGAACATAAAGATTGTTGTGCTTTACAGGGAGCAGAGTTCAACCTGATAGGGACGGCTTTGCATTTACTGCTGATTAATTATTATTGCAAAAACGTTCCCTTTCTGTCCTACTATTTGAGTGTATGTGCTGAGAACAGGGATGTGTTCTATCCAAAAGAAGCTGACGTTGATTTTTATGACGTTATCTAATGATCCTCTAAAACATCTTGTTTCCAGAAACATGGTATAAAAGAACTCAACATGCTGCTTTTGGAGATACTTCTTTGTTTGGGGTTGGCGAAAAAGGGAATTTTATAGCACATACAATAAAATTTACATCAGTATCATACGTTTTTTTCAGAGTCTTGCTTAAAAGTCTAATGATCCTGTGCAGTAGTTATGCATATATTTCAGTTCTGAGCCAGGCCGTGACTGGTATAATGGCATTCATTGCGTACAACCAGTGACAGGGTGGGGAAAAGTCACTTTGCCTTTCCTTTGCCTTAGGCTACCTCTGGAACTTGAGACTGTAAGTCTAGTGACGGGGTATTGTAATTTGAATAATTTAGCAGCTCGGAAAGACTAGATTTAGATTAGTGAAATGAAGGGGATTTGCTGGTGGGCAGGAAAGGGTCAGACTGGGTCACTGGGGTGGCTTATGGCTACATGTTTTATTTATGACTTTCTTTAATCCACTAAGTAGCATTTCACCCTCCTTTGTTGTTAATAGCTCTTTATTTGGGAAGCCAGAGACATCTCTTTGATAAAAGATAATTTTTAAGTTGTACAGTGGTTTCACTATTAGAAGCAGTTTTTTTCAAATAAAAACCTTTCATTAACGAACTGCAAGAACTGTATGATGTAAAATGCTAAATGTTTCATATCTCAGTTTTAACTGGATATGTCATTTTCTTTTTTAGCAGAGAGTGGGCAAATTGATGTGTAATGTGAAGTATTGACCTTATTTGAGACACGGGGAGTGTTGTCAGTGATATCAGTGGGACAGGGTTTCACTTGAAGTGGGTAATAACAGTAGCTTATCTCAGACAGGGTTCTTCTGGGAGTAGTTTTTTTTTAGTGCAGGAGCCAGAGTGAGAAGCATTTAAGGTTTCCACTTCCTTTTTGGGCTGTATAGTTTGTTGAAATAGGGGAATTAGCACTTCAGAAAATGAGTACTGTATTTTAGCTGTTGTGGGCATGGAAACGTTTAAGATAAATCTTGAAGATAAGATTTAAGATAGGTTTATCATTCATATAAATCTAAAGTATTTTATAACTGGAAATTCTTTACATGCGGGAAATATGTTACAGCTAACTCACTGTCAAAAAATTGGCTTCCTTCATGTAACTCAGAAGAGCAAGCCAGGGCTTGAATGAGGTTTCTAGGTCATTGTGTCCTTTAGGAATCTCTTCCCTTGAAAGAAGGGAAATCAATATATTCCAGTGGCTTGCTTTTGTCTGCGGAGTGTAGGCCAGTGTATTTGTGGGATCGCCCCTGCTTCAGTTGGGGAGGAGGAGGGAGGCTGTCTGTGCATAGAATTAGCTGTTAAAGGGACTTTAAAAAAACAAACAAACAAACAAAACTTTCAGAATTCTATTTGTCACGTTTACAAAGCAAAATTTGTAAGAAGGGTAAAATAAGTCTGAAAACGTGTGTAAGGATTACAGTAGGAAACCTCGTTAGGGCCTCGGCAGTTATCTGCTACTGGCAGCAATACAGCAGCTGCTGCTGGGTGATTAAACTGTTAACAGTACTTGCTTACGTCATCTTTCCGAGAACACTAGTACCGGTATGTGTGATTTACTATAACAAGATCTTAAGTTTTTCCTGTTGGCAAATGACATGTAATATTTACAAAGGTCTTGGTTTCTCTCCAGTAGAAACATTTCAGATAAAGTGATACATGAAAGGAAAAAGTAACACTTTCCTATCCAGACAAAATAATACGAGGAGATATATATTAGTTTAAAATATACGTATGCTTGAATTTTACTGTCTCTTAGCTTTGATAATATCTTTTTGCTTAATACAGATCTATCATAAATTATTTTAATACTCCTGAAAGTCAGGTTGGTGTTGCCTTAAGGCTGGAATGCTAATGAAAACAGACCAAACCAGTAACTTTCTCATGCTTTTATATTAAAAATAGGTTTTCAGCATATTTTTGTTCTCTACGCATTTGTATGTGACGGCATATAAAAGCTAGCAGCTAAAGGAGGTAGGGTAACAACCCCAAATCTCAGTCCTTCAGGAAAAATAAAAAAGTAGTCATTCACTGCTGAGTTCTTTCCTTGAATTCAGCGAGATCCTCTTTGACAGCTGCCAATAGTAGATAGATGAGGGAGAACGTGAAAGCAGATCAGGACCTAGTAAATGTACTTTTCCCAGGTTTCCAAACATATGGAAAACATTTGGATACATTTATAAAGTCGTATCAGCAGTCCATAGAACAAGAGTCTAATTCAGCAACTATCAGCTGATTCCCATCAGCTTTTTGCCTATTTGGGGTCATATTCATGAATTTCTTAGATAAGCCTTGTGCTGTATACACTGGCTGTGACTCTGGGACTTAATGGGAGTTCAGCTATTATAGCTGCACTGGATGTGATACTTGTTAGTTGCTCATGTCAAAACTTAGGGGTTTTGTGCATTTCTCAAGATATTTGTTAAAAGGAAGTTAGCCTTCTGGTGCAGGGATGGGAGAGGGAAAAGTGAACTGACATTTTAACAGCAGCTGTGCCACCAGTCTGCACTCGAATGAGTTTTCTGGGTTAGACTAGGTGAACGTAGGTTAAAAACTGGCATTGAACTGTAATTCACTCTCAGCTCTGTCAGTTTCTTTATGGAATCTTTCCCTGAAATGTGTGGAAGTCTCTTAAACTCACTTTAGTTTGCCATTTTTTATTTATTCTTCTGAAAAACAGCCTGTCTAGGCAGTTGGGCTTCAGGGGGCTTGCAGTCACTTGGATCTCATTTCCTGACATGCAGTTGTGTACAGATTTTAAACTAAAAACGCTGCTCCAAATTTATTTAATGCAGTTGTAATAAATGGCTGAAGGATTACTTACAGCGAACAAGTCTGATTTACCTAAATGTCTCCCAGAGGGTGATAAATCAGATACTTAAAGATTCTAGGAACAGCCACAGTGATTTTTTTATGATACATTGTTTGAGTATCACAGTCTGATAATCTTTCTGATATTGAAGTTAGAATTTTAAATGGAGTCCTTTGCTTGCCTCTGCCTTCTGGCATGTGTGGGAGGCTTGTTTTGTTTGGTTGTTTTTTAAAGAAAACCGAGTATTCCAGTTTTCTGAGAAGCTTCTATTAACAACTGCCTGAAATTATTCTGATGGAGTGCTCAGGGGAGAACGAGACAGGCAGTTAACGAAGTTACATGAGAAATTAGTTTCACGTATATTCGTAGTTTGCCATTTGGCTAGTACTGCAGAATTTATTTCTAATTGCTTGTCAGACCTAAACTTGCCTAAACATTCATCAAGATGGATGCATCATTAATTCTTAATTTTCTTTGAATTTTAGATGATCATAGTCGTGTAAAACTGCAGAATGCTGAGAATGACTATATCAATGCCAGCCTAGTGGTCATAGAAGAAGCCCAGAGATACTATATTTTAACACAGGTACGTAGTATCAATTAGTGGGTTATTACAGGGATTGAGAATCTGGGGAGGGGATTTGTATGGTTGGATTTGTATTTGGGTGGTTCCTTGTCTCCCTGAATTACATATGTCTCATACTACGTGCCTGTTTGATCTAGTTCTGAACGCATTATTTTGTAGCTTAAGAAAAAACTAAAGGGAATATTTAAGGATGAATAATTTACTAGATATAAAGCTTTGCAAGTATTTCTTGCTCTTTTCTTCACTTCTCTTGCGAATAGGTTGCAACAATACTTTTACCTCTTACTTCATCTTGTACCTTCTGAGCATGCCTGTAGTAGCTTTTCTTCTAACAGCACGATAGTATTGATGCCCAAACTGAAGCGTACCCGAGTTGTTAATGTTTTGTTGTTTGGTCTGTTTTTTGGTTTTTGTGTGGTGTGGGTTTGTTTTGGTTTTTCTTTTTAAAAAAGCCCACAAAACAACTTTTAAGTACTGGAATGATCTATGCAGTGCGGTTCCTTTATTACCTGTATTTCTATCATTATATTAATAATTTGTTTAAACTTTTCAGAGGAAAACTTTTTCCTGTTTTGCGCAGTGAACTATTAACTGTGTTCAAACACTGCTTTGTGTATACATTCTCACACCCTTTTC
>VXAK01008827.1:148801-196033 GCA_013399435.1 Arenaria interpres | reverse complement strand
CCTTTTCTTTCTTTACTACACAGGGTCCGCTGCCTAATACATGTTGTCATTTTTGGCTAATGGTCTGGCAACAACAAACCAAAGCAGTTGTCATGCTGAACAGAATTGTTGAAAAAGAATCGGTAAGTAATATTAGGCCTAAAGTTGTAAAGCCAGCCACATAATTTTAATACAGTTTAACAGCGTTTAATTATTATGTCTAAAGAACTAACAGCGTAACATGTATTTGATACAACAATAAGGTGATGGAGCTAAGGCACAAAATTCAATTTGGTGTAAACAGCATCTAATAAATATTCATCCAGAAAGGTGAAAGTAACATGTACAGATAGAAATAAGATGGGAGCAGAAGCAGTGTAAGATGCTCTAGAGCAAAAGGGAAGGTGAGAAAAGAAGTTTGAATTAATTTAGTATCTTTAGATCTAAATCTAACAGAGTAGTATATTTGTTATATAGTGATCTTAGCTGTAACAGTGAAAACAAGCTGCTGCCCAGCAACTCAGCTACTATTTCTGATTCTTTAGAGCTGGGGGCATACATGCAGAATATACTAATCTTCTGTTATGGTGTAATTTTTCTGCTAATGTGCCTAAAACCACTGTGGATTTTAGTTATGAGTGCCTGTCATTTGAGGTTTATGGATTTTCTTCAGAGTAGATTTGATAGTTAAAAAGATTTGACTAGTCCATTAAAAAGTCACTTATTTTCTGTCCAAAATTTTCCTAGTGAAAGTTTGACTGCAGGGCAGGAGGAGTAAAGGACAAGGGACAGTTTTGCCTTGCTTTGTTAGTTTATTCTTTCGTTTTACTAGAATATTCAAGTATTCAGCTTGGAAAACTGTATTTGTTACATCAGTGAAGGAAATGTGCAGGTGTACACCTCAGAAATGGAGCAGGGAAATGAGTAAAGATTTCTGCTCACTGTAGAGAACTAGAGGTGGGGAGAGGGAGGAAACGGTAAGGTATATCTCAAAACATCCCAACCCTGCGGTGAAAGAAGGCATAAACAGATAAATCTGGAACACGTAATAGCCATTGAAACGGTTTAGTAACTTGGCTGTAAACATTATGGACTTTGAGAATTCTTCAAACTGGGAGCAGGTACTTAAGCCTACTATATTGAATAATGGGGTCTGAGAATCTGCACTTGCAAAGCCCAAGATACTAGGATACTTAACCAGATTTTTCTTTTTTTTTCTTCTTTGTTTTTTCTCCTCTTTTAACAAATCAAATTAGGTGAAGTGTGCACAGTACTGGCCAACAAAAGAAGAGGAAGTTATGACATTCAGTGAAACAGGGTTCCGTGTGAGGCTAGTATCTGAAGACGTCAAATCCTATTACACAGTACATCTACTGCAATTAGAAAATATCAACGTAAGCTTTTCTCAGTCTGTATAGCTCATATTCCTGAGCTTAAGTGTATAATGAAAACTGCATACCGTATTGTCACCAAAGGTTTGATTGAGTTTTTACGCTGAAAATTTTAATGCGCTTTGCTTCTGATAATGTTGAAGATGTATATGGGGCATATAAGCAAGTGAGTTAGGTCTGAATTAATCTGTACATTAAAAGAGATAACAACTTCAGCATTTTTTATTTTCTGTTTGTCAGTACCTGAATGTGCTGAATTGTAATTGGTGGTGGTGGTGATTCTAAGAAGAGCTGTGAGAAATCCCCTAAATGGAGGAACCTAGGAGTTGAAAATTCTGATTTCTTTTGAATATCAGAGATCTTCAGTAATTACTGGTTTTTGTTTTGTTTTGTTTTTAAATGGAACTTTAGTTTTCCATATATAATTCAGTCCAGCTATCTTAAGTTTTTTGGGGGAGGGGTGATTACCAGCTGTAGATAGGTAACTTTATCTCCTCTTGCTTACCTCCCCTTTTGCTCCACAGGACCAACCATCCTTTTCTCTTAAAAATTAAGCACTTTGACAATTTAATCGAGTTAAGCTCAAAAAAAATGTTCCTGGCCTGAGCTTGGGTTGGAATTTGCTGCTTCTGTTTCAGAGCTGAAGACAGGACTGAAGAGCTTGTCTGTTTGTTCCAGCTATGTCTTGTAAGATATTCTCTCTCCCTATAAACCTTGCCTTATATTAATTGAAAGTACTAGTATGGCAAGTTTAATTCAAGGTTGTCTTGTCATTGGATTTGGGAAAGGAAAGCTTGAAGATGTTCCTTTGCATGTTGTTTTACACAACTAAACATGGATATATTTGGTCAAAATTATTTGAATCTGTAGTAACTATTAATGGTACTTTGAGATAATGTTTGTTAATTTGAAAGCTCCCTCCCAAGATCAACATGATAAAACTTGGCATGTTGTTTCTTGGTCTATTCAATGTAAGAAGAGCTTTATGAAATTCTGTCCTACTGACCTGAAGAATTTCTTATTAGTTGTTTGTTTATTGCTATCAAAGGCAAACAAGAGAGGAGTAGTGCTTGCAAGCTAGTGTCTGAGAAAAAATAACTTTTTCTTTTTGGAAAGCCGAGGCAAGTTTTCCTAACTACTGAAAAGGCTTCTGTGTGGAATTATCTGGCTGACATTGACCCCTAATCTTAAACTTCCTATTTTCGAAGGATGCAATTTTCATTATATTAGTGTGTTTGGACATAACATTGACTGGAAAATGCAGAAATCCCTTGAGGAACAGCACAGTGAATGCTATAGAATACTTTTGAGTTGGAGCTATTGAGCACTTAAATTTCTGGGTTTGCTTTGGACCAGTGATGCAGGCCCATCAGCGCTTTAGAGAGTTTCTTGTATGTCATGTAAATCAGTTTCACAAATACTTAGAAAACTTACTGTATTGAATTTTTATTTGAATGCCCTAGCACTCCTATAAAGCGCCAGGAATATTAACTCCAAATAATATTTTTTATATAAAACAGCTACGAGAAGCAGAACATACTTCTTATATGTTACTCAAACAAAAAACCTGCATAGTTACTAGAATAACACTGTGAATGTTAAGTGAGCCTTCTGTAAGAATTCGATAATTATACTGTAAAACTTGTGGGAACTGAGTATTCACAGTAACTTGAAATGTGAGCTTAACTATGTTTATACAAGTTTCTCTGGAGGGGACTTTGGTGAAGCCAGCATAGCAAGACATTTACCCACTTGACGCCTGGAATATAAGATGACTCACGAACAAAATATACTCTTAATTCCAAGAATACTTAAGAACTTTTAGTATTTCCTTGAAAACAGAGAGAATTAGAATTGTCTTTAAAACACAAGCGTTCTGAACTCAAGTAAATTTGTGTTACTGCAGCAAATCTCTCTAATACATAAGCAAAATACATATGTATGAAGAGTAAAGTGCTTGTTTAATGTTAACAGTGAAACAATCTCTGTATATTTGGTTGTTTTTGTTGGTGGTGTTTTTGTTTTGTTTTTGTTAAGGAGCAGTTAGAAGTACAGGTGGGGTCGGTGGGTGGGTGGGGGGCAATGTATTTTTTTTTTTTTAGGATTAGATCAAGTCATTTGGGGTTTGATTTGTTTATATCTGTTCTAGACAGACATTTGGGTTTGCTGTTGCGGCTAGTGCAGCCCAATAAACTTGGGAGAGGAGATGGTGTTTATTGGTATCATTCCAAAAGTTTTAAAAACATTTCTAGTGTGCTTTGTCTTGCTAGTGATTATTGTGGAATTTCCTTACTTTTTGCCTGACCCAGTCTGCATTTTAGAATACGGAAATTTGGAGCTGCTTTTCCACTGTGGTTCATCCTGTGTCCTCCATTGTTTTGTTGGTGTCAGTTGTCAGCTCTCCTGAAAGCTGACCACTGCTTTCTGCTGTAATCGCTCAGGTTCAGAACTCTCCTTGAGGAATGGCTGATTGTGAAGGCTTAAATCATTTATGTGTGAAGCTATTGCACGTCTGTGACTTGAAGCAAAGTCTCCCAGTGTACTGGAGAAGTGATAGTTAGGTGTTTATGAGAGCCTTTTGTTAAATCTGTAAAATAACCTTATTGGATGGGGTTGCTAATATTGTGACAATATTATGGGAGAATTGTTAGATATTAACAGCTAACTTCTGGAAGACTCCATTTAGTTTAATATGTATTTTTGTATTTATTGTTGCTTTTATCTTTCCTCGTCACAAGTATAAGTACTGGTCTTTACTGAAAACAAAACGTTCCTTTCTCTAATTTCTGATATGGCGACCCAGACAGCCTGGAGAATGTGACGCATAATGAATGCTTATAAGCAAAATCCCACTAGGTTGGTACTGGGGAGTTCAGGGAAGCTGTGGGAGGACACATGAGCACTGGTACCTGAGAGAAACAGTGGAAAGGGATTGAAATTGCTGGAGGAACCTCGATGAATTATCTCAGACCATGTTCCTAGAAATAAGAAGAAAGCAGCTGAAGGAGGGGTTTTTGAAGAAAATAATTGCTGGAGGAAAAAGGACTAGAAGAAGTGAACTAGATTTGATGTGACACTGGTGGTGTGATACTTTGAAGTAAGGACCATCAATAAACCCCATGTGGAGTGGGGTTTGTTAGGAGTCCTCTGCAAATAGCAAGTATTTGGGGAAAAAGGCATCAGGAAAATGGATTCTCAGTTTAGTACCGAGCCTCTGTGTGGCCTTTGCTGTCAGATTAGGGTGACGTGAGACTGGTTAGTGGCCCTCATTATCCGATCCTGTGGATGAACCAGGAAGAGTCAGTGTAGTTCAAGAAGGTGTGCTTTGCTGCTAGTTCACAATGTCCAAAATTTTAATTGTGCTGCCAAGACCTTTTGTTTGTGGAGGCAAGCAATCTAATGGCAGGTGGTGTTCTGGGGTCTTTATATCCGCATGTGTATATGTATGTAATTCTATAGTGGTTTGAAGGGATTTCTGAAACATGGCATACACTTGCTTTTAAACTTGTGGGATGCCCTCATATCACTTTGTCAAACTGCAACAGGGATTAATTTTGGTCTTCGTGACCACAGGAATAAGACTGAGGTGTTAGGAAAAGTATTGGTGTCTAACAGGAAGAGAGAACCCAGGCTCATTTGAATGTCAAGTGTTTTGCAGATTCAATGGACCATGTTGACTTAGAGGATATGCACTAGTTACTAAAAAAAAACCCCAGAATGTTTGTTGATATTATTTGGCCCCATCATCCTCATTGCCATTTTTGTGTACATTTTGAAAAACATTTTGCCAAGCATTAGAGTGAACAAATAGAAGAGGCTGTGGTAAAAGTTGATTTAAGATTTTAAATTTCAGTGCTTAGAATATTGCCCTTCAGCATGACTTCTCATTTTTATACAATCAAATTAGTTGTTGCTGCACATAAGGCGTGATCATTAAATACAGGACCACTGTGGGGTTGTAGGTGTATTTTATGCCTTTGTATGTTAGACAATTTCAGTAGCCCTTAAACTATGAAATCAGGGAGTATGTGAAATTTGGCAGATCAGCATTTTTCTGTCTTCACCTGGTTTACTTGATACTAAAGGCATGAACTGCCTTTGAGCGTTTTCATAGTATTTTATTCATGTTCATACCCTCAAGTGACTGAACAACCTAAAGTGTTTTTTCTAAGATTTTTGTATCTTTTTGTTTTGACTGATTGGATAGTCACTGTAAAAAGGTTATGACGGGGCTTGTTTTGATGGAAGTAATGGCATTATATTATTTTTCTGCTCAAGTCCTCACGTGGATATCTGCTTGTAACCTGGAGCACGGCTTGTGGTTTGATCACCCTTTGATTATGCTGTTAGTGTTGCCAGCAGTCATTGGAGAACTGTGCGGTGTGGGGGTAATTTCCGGAGTTTATCAGTTTTGGCTGTGTTGGTTATTTACTGAAAACTTATCCCAGTAGTTGATGAAACTTTCACTAGAATGGTTTGACTGACTTTCTTGAAAAGTTTTTTGTTTAAATGTTGTCCCATGGTTATTCAAGGGTTTTTTTAAATATTTTTTTTTTTTTTGGTAGCTAGTCTTAAGGAATAAATCTTGGAAGAATTGTTGTGGTTACTGTAGGAGAAGGTGATTTTCAGTTACCATGCAGAAACATATGCCCTGTGTACAACATACAAACATTTTGTATTATTGCCTGAGTCTTGAAGTCCAGCTTTTTTTCTTTAAAATAATACCTAGCTTCCTGGTAATACTTTAAATAAAATTAGTTGTTCTCTAAAATCGAATTTCTGTCCGTCAACTTTTGGGAATCTTTAGCAAGCCAAACCTTTTCTCATTACATCTGCATCATTTCACGTAAGTGATAGCTGTGGCGCATGGCTCAGTGACAGGGGGAGTTCTTTAAGAAAGGGTGGTACAGATATTCACACAAAGATAGTATTTCAGCTGTACAGCTTGACTGCCAAGCACCACTTGAAAGAGCCATTCTGTTTAAGAGAGAAGATGTGGGAGGCTTGAAATATTCAAATGGGATTTGGCTGTATGATTAGAAACTGCAAGTTCAAAGAAGGCCAGCCAGTTCTGGTGCACTGAAATGGGGATTCATGAAAAAAGATGAAGAGACTGGGTATTTTTAAAATGAGCTGAAGTGATGGAAAATTGTGGGATGGGTAAAGCCTTCGTACAGTATGAGGAGGAAGAAAAAAAGTAATTCTGTGGGTTAGAGCTGGACGAGAAGTACAGCAGCACTGTTTAATCTCTCCTTTAGAAATACCTGTTTTCAGAGTAGCGTATGGGCAGGGTGACACCATGTGCTGGGTTTTTTTATAAGGAGGATGCTAGTGCTTATTACAGTATGGGATTTGAAAAAAAAAAAAACCTCACAAAAAAGCCACAGATCACCTTTGTTTCCTATAGGTTTGGGCATTTTTGCCTTCTTGAGGTATAAGGGAGGCTTTCTTCTGAAATGCTATTTAAGAATCTTGAGGGAGAGGGGGAGAGTATCAATTGCCACTTCAAAGGATCATCTAGATTCATAGAAAACATCTTTAACATTTGCTTTACCTAGGATGTGCATTTAGCTCATCTCTATTTTCCTTTTAAATTTGTTTGTAAATTGATGAGGTATTTTTCTTAGAAATAGAGGAAATTGCTTAAGAATGTGATCTTCTATAATTTCCAGATTTATTGTTAAAAAAATGTATCTCCTTCATGATTTCTAAACAAATGGGTAATTTCAGTTGACATGAGTTAACTCAGGAGTTGAAAAACTAGGTATGGAAGACCAATAAGAAGGTCTCAGTTGAAAATAAAAACTCTTTCTTTTTTATTGTTTCTTTTTAAATGCTTTGCTTCAGGCAAGTAAGAAAGGGAAGTCTCACCATATTTACACAATTTAGGCGAAATCTTGCTGTGTACTCATTTTCCTGGTTTGATGGATCCGGCTCTTGTTGTCCTTGTTGAGCTCTTAGCCAAAAGACAAAATATTCCTGGAAGGTCACTGTGCATTTGGGAGTGACCTGAGTCATGTTAATATCCACTGTTCCCTATGAATGTGTTGGCAGTCTTGTAGCATCAGGCATTGAAGGCAAAAGAAAAAATGGGAGAGTATTTTTGTTACTGTGGTAATAATGAACTGGGTTATTTTAGTTTCACAAAGGAGTTTTGTAAGTTGTCCCTCGTAAGAAATTGAAATGCACTGAGCAGGAGATGAACAATAGAATTTATTTTAGTTTCATAGCTTTATTTTACTGTTGCTGAAAAAGAAAAATAGCTTTTCTGGAATACCTTGATATTTTGAATCTTCTTGTTTTCCAACTTTGTGGAGGATTATGTAGGTTTCAATCTATGTTGAAAAATAAGATGAAGTGGAGAGAGGATAAAAATAACCAAACCTTTCTAAAATTGCTGAGCTAAATCTGTGATCAAGTTGTCTCAAAATCACTGTAGCAGGAAAAGGAGAGAGGCAAGGAGTAGCATTTAGCAGCAGGCCTGAAGTGAGTTCCATAAAGGTATGATCCAAATTTGTCATCAAAGCCTTCCAGAGATGCCTGTACTTCCTGCTGTCGTTTCAGTACGTGCAGTTGGTTGCTCGTGTTAGCGGAGGAGCTGCATGGCTCTAAAACAACTGCACGGTTTTGGAACCTTTCTTTCTTACTAGCAAAGGATGAATACCTCTAGCAGAAATCTTGCTAGGTATCCTGCCATATGGGCTCTTCTAGGCCTTTTCCATCGAGCTTCCTGCTCCTCTCAGTACTGTGGTTAGTATAAAGGAGATGCTAATACCTCTTCATAGTGAAACTTTCCCTGAGCAAGAGTGGAGAGTGTTGACGATGCTGACAGTGATATTGATGCTAGCAGTCTAACAACTGCTGTCATCCATTAAGCTATGTTAAAAAGAAGAATATTTGGGAGCAAGTAGCAAAGCAAACCAAATATAATATTTGAAGTTTGAGAAGAAAAAAAAATATATGGTATGAATTGCAAAGGGCAAAACTACCAACTCGGATGAAACCCGCTTCAGGTTGCACTGTGGGTTGTCATCCCACTTGAAGCAAATTATTGGATTGTTTTTTAAATGGGAGGTCTAAAGTAGAAAATAGCTATTTATTTAGATTGGGGAAATGCGTGCTAACTAAAGAAAAGTAAATTACTTTCTAGTTGCATTGTTTATTTTGTTTTTACTTCTAGAGTGGTGAGTCCAGGATGATCTTTCATTTTCATTATACGACGTGGCCAGACTTTGGAGTTCCTGAATCCCCAGCTTCATTCCTGAACTTTCTGTTTAAAGTCAGAGAGTCTGGTTCGCTGAGTCCTGAGCACGGCCCTGCAGTGGTTCATTGCAGCGCGGGGATAGGACGCTCTGGCACGTTTTCATTAGTAGACACTTGTCTCGTTCTGGTAAGTGTTTGCTTATTTTCTCTGTCACCCTTTCCTTCTCCTGACACTCTGCCTCCTTTCCCAATATGGGCTTTTTGGTCAAAAGGCTTTAAAATTATTTAAGTTAATGACATGCCAGTGAAAACTTTTAATTAAGACATCATACTTTTTTTTTCCTTCACATATTTTGGTGGTTTAAAAACACAGCTCTTGAAATACACTTACAAATCCATCTTGAAGTACATGACATGTTTTCAAAGCTTCCTGGAAAGTAAATAGTAAGGATTGTTTTCCTTTTATATAAGGTGGGCTTAGGAAAGTTTGGGGTTGGGGTTTTTGTTGTGGGGTTTTTTTGGGTTTGTTGTTTTTTTTTTTTAATAATGCAAGCTTAAAGTTAAGCTTGTGTACATATATATATTAAGAAAATTGAATATATAAGTCCTTTTCTCTAAACATGGAGTATCTCGCAGGTCTGACAGGCACCTTTTCTTAAGGTTGCTGAAAATCGGTGTCTGAACTAGGATGAGAACTTGGGCATGCCCCTGGATCTCCTGTAGCACATAACAGAGGATGGTGCAGATTTTCCCTAGCTGCGTGGCCCTCTGGGAGGTGGGGCTTGGTAGCCAGTTACAGTACCACGTGAATGAGTAGATTTTTTGCTTGCTTGGTGAACTGCATCATCTATAATCGCTCATGACTTGAGTGAACTTTAAATGTTAAATAATATTTAAAATCATCTTTAAATTTTTCTTGGATTCAGAAGTCCAGATACAGGCTTTTTCTCCTTGGCAGTGCTTGGAAATAGTGAGAAGTACAGCACAGGATTAGGTGAAATAAGGTTTCATTTAAATTATAAGACATATGTCTCCTGGTTTGGCGAGGTCCTCTCAACTTATTTTTAGTTTTTCCTTCAGGTTTTTTTTTTTTTCTGAATTTTGAAAAACATAGGTGTATGTTTTTATGCAAGAATACTTGCATCATACATATATTAGACGAATTAAAGTGAACACTACAAGAAGTGCAGAGATGTGGTTACAAACACCCCATGAATGTAGTGTCAGGACAAGTGTGTGCATTGCTTGGATTAGGAAACGTCTGCCAGATCCAGTCATTCCAAATTACTGTTCCATTCAGGAGCAGTGGGAAATACTGCTCTGTGGTTCTGATTCCTATCATCCTATTTCAAAGTACAAATACGTGATAAAATCCAGCCTATCTAAATTCCTTAATTTTAAGACTTAGTAGTAGGTGCTGGTTTATTTGGTTAATACGTGAAGCTTTCGTTAGATGGTTTACTTTTTTTCCTGTAAAACAATTTACAATTTAGAAATAATTTGGAGATGTTATATTCATATATAACTAATAGAAACATAATACGATAAAATTAATTTTTAGATTGAATTTTATGACTGATTTTTATTTGTAATTATTTTTTATATGTTGTCTGTGAATAGCAATGACACTCTTGATGCAACTTTCTTTACAGATGGAAAAAAAAGACCCATTTTCTGTAGATATTAAGAAAGTATTACTGGATATGAGAAAATACCGAATGGGACTTATTCAGACTCCTGATCAACTAAGATTTTCATATATGGCTGTAATAGAAGGAGCAAAATTTATAATGGGGGATTCAACTATACAGGTAAATATTTAGTTCCGTGTTACTTGACCATGAACAGTAGTTAACTGTTCTGTTAACTACTGTTTTTAACTACTAACAGTAGTTAAAAATGAGCTCCAAACTATTTTAAAACCTTCATGGGGTTTAAATAATTGGCCTTTTTCATTAGATGCCTAGAAGGTATCAGAGGTTATGTGATCAGCGCCTTCTGTCAGCTAACCGTTTCATTCTATGTGTTTGTTCCCTCTTAGATAAAATATAAGAATATAAAAATAACTTGTCTGTACGAATGTTTAAGAAAAAAAAAAAGTTAAATTGATATCTTCGATACTGAAAAGCAGAAGTAGTGCCCCGTATCCCTTTGAAAAGGTAGTAAGGATCTTTTTAGGATTTCTTGATCTTTGCTATGTATTTCCTTAACAACGAAGTTGCCTGATGCTACAGATTTATTAGTGAAGTTGCTTCTCCCTCCCGCCCCCCAGTATCCTTTAAAATTTGTGTTACAGTTAGTAGAATTTAGCCAAATATAATGAATTTTGGGGCAAACAGGTTTTCAAATTTCGTTGTTTTATCAGTGTACCTTGCAGATGCAACAGTAGCTACAGTTCGTTTAAATGGCTGGGGCTTGGTGGGAGGGAGGAGAGGCTGTGAAACAGACTTAGTTCTGCTTTCGTATGTTTGGGCTTATTTATTTTGTTGATTTCTTAAAATCATGAATGAAGCAGATAAACTAAAAGACACTTCCTCTTTTCTGTCGTTTTGTTAGTTGTCAGATTCTTCTCTTTGACAAATGTTTTTTGACTTGCTCGGTAAATAAAGAAGTAATTTTGCACAAGGACTAATCAACACCTAGGCAGTGTGCTGCTAGTCTGCCACCTGCGCCGTATGCCTAGAAGACTGCATGATTCACCCTAACACCAACAGCAATTGAGCCTCTTCATTTCCCAGAAGCTATTTCTGGTGGTATGAGGGTATTCTTCCTAATAATTTTTCTGCTTTGTTTTTTAAAAAAGCCATACTTCAGACCGTGAGCAGCTCTGCTTCCCACACTTAACCCATCTAGATCCCAGGATTTCTTGTTTCTGGATACAAGGGAGCAATGTCAACTCAGAATGCTGCAAGTGTGTTATTTATTCAGACTAAGAGGGTGCCTAAGGCAGCACACTTCTCATTTGTGCTTTTTCTCTTGTTATGATTGTTCAGATGATCTTTCTTACACCGGTCTTTTCTGCAGCGTGAGCAGTTGTCCTGGTGCTTTCCTCTTTAAGCCTCAAGGTCATGTGCAGAAAATCAATCGACAGTGCTTAATAGGAGTAGTTCTCCTTTCAAGGTCAGCTAGATCTTTTTTTCTTTTCCCCTATATGGAACAGCTGTACTGTCCAGAGCGTGAGAGGCGTTTACTTCTCTCTGCTGGTGACGGGGAGGGCATGAAGTCATTGAATGCTTCTCTAATATAACGTTACCCAAATGGTCATTTCTGGTATCTCCATGGATTTCAGAAGTCAGTAAACTGTGCAGAAAAACACAACGTATACTTGAACCTTTACTTACTTACAGCTGGTGGCTGCAACTGCAACACATATCCGTGGGTGGGGAGTCTCTTCCCTTCGTTTAGCACCGATGGGATTTCTACTTGTGACCAAAGGAAGGGTCACACGCTCCCCTGGGTTGCCCTGAAGCCCTGCAGAGGCCTGTGGTTGATGTGCTGCTGCTACATGGTGCTGTAGCTAAAGCAATTACTTGCTACTTAATTATACTGCAGCACTGCACTATATAAAATGAGTGAGGTGGAACAAGATTGAAGTTTTCATTTCTATAAAATTCCTTTGTAATAAAGATAGATTAATACTGCTTCAAAACATAGCAGAATAACCTACCGGCACTCCTTCAGAAAAATCTGTTGAAATGAGTGGTCTCTGGAAAACAAAGGTGTGACTTTGAAAGGACAAAGAAGGTTGAATTCCTTAGATCCGCGGATGTGTTTTGCAGGCAGAGAACAAGAATATTCTAATTTTTACTGAAACTTGTGAATCCATAAAACTGTATCTGAAATTCACCTGCTTCTGCCAACTGCACATCTTACTGTGCCTTTCTTTGTGTCCATTCGTTCCTAGAGGCAATACAGGCTCTAAATCTTAGCTCCTTACACAGACATTTTGGTTATAATTTTAAGAATGATTGTATTTCTTAAATCAAACCGTCACTTGTGTCCTCCAGACGCAACTTCACAAGATGCAGTGTGGTACTTCAGTTCCTGAGATACCTTTTTGTTGTTCTTTTTCTGTAAAGTTTCAGGTGCTATCATAAAATGGCAAAGGTAATTTAGCAAAACAGTCCTCCTTGTCGGCCTGCTCCAAGGTGAACATTATTTTACCACTCCTGCCACTCACATACTCGTCATAGATATTTTAACTTAAAATTACCAGCTATTTGAGCTATTGTTACTACACGTTTAAAATCACATTCTTGATGGGAAATTCCTTCCATTTCACAAGAGTAGTAAAATTGTCTCTGATTTCGGTTGTGCCTGGGTGGCTTATCGCTCCAGATGGAATCAGTATGTATCTTAGCCGGCAAGTCTTTATGGACACCAGCATGTCTTCCAAAAGGCCTTTTTCTGTGACAGCGAGGTGGAGCTGCTAGGTGGATTTCCAGTTGTTAGTGGCTGTTTCTTTTGGGGTTGTTTTTTGTTTTAGACAAAACAAAGAAAACCTCTGAAAGTGAAGTCTCTTGAGCACGAAGACTCCCTTTGTGAATTTCAGATCTATACTGGAAGTTCCTCTGAGATAGAGGAGTTAATTTATTGTTAAAGCTCATTCTGCCAGCTGTTAATTTATAAGTAACTACCATTTTTTGACATCAGTCTTTGAGTTTGATGTTTAATTTAGACCAGCAGTCTTGAATTCATTTGACAAACAAGAATCTAACACTCATTTTGTGAAGAGTCAGTTGTCAGTTCATCTTTCTCACTATAGACATGTAGAAGGAACTGATACTTTCTGCCCTCCTCCCCCCCCCCCCGAGGTATTCTGTATCTTTGCAGGCTGGCCTGTGCAAGAAAAGAACTGGTTGTCTTCTAGGGGCGATTCTTCTCCTTCCTATTACCTTTCTAGGTGTTTCTTCTGCATGAAATTTTGTTGCAAGAAAGCCTTCAGACTATTCATCATTAGGACAGTTACCCATGAGGATGGAGCTCTAGCAAACCAGTTTCACTTCTGTTCTCTTGGGTTTTTTTCTTCCATCTCATTCAGATTAATTCTCAGAACAAGGAGACTGTTTTATGACGCAGTAGATCTCTGGGCTCATGGTCCACTAGGTGAAATAGTAGACCACAACTTTGGCATAGGTTTTCATTTTTTCTTTTTTTTCCTGTTGGGATTGCAAGATTCTCCAGTTCTCTCTTTTTAGGCAGTTCTTGGTCCTACTGTGTTTGGAGCCGTGACAGGTAACAGCACAGCGTAGGCCTCTAGAGGGAGATGGAAAGTGCTGAACCGTGTAGGACTATACAAGCTGTTTTCTCATTGTGGGAGCTACTGTGGACAGTACAAACACTGAAGTCAGGGGCCTCATGCCTTCACAGTAGCATCATCCCGGAGAAATATAAAAAGGGATCATTGTTGGAGAAGATCTTCATCTAACCTTATTTCATCACCTAGCTACTTTTCTCTTTTTTCTCTTGAGCTAGCAGTTCCTTTAATCTACTTCAGTGGCTTTTCTGTGAGAAGACATCTTGATCAGAGAGGGCTTTCAGTGTTAGGGGAATGTTTGAAATATGTTCTCCTTGTTTGCAGAAACGGTGGAAGGAGCTCTCTAAGGAGGACCAAGCGCCAAGTTCTGAGCAGTCTCCTCCACACCCAACCAAAATAACCACAGAGAAGTACAATGGGAACAGCATAGGCCTGGAGAACAAAGATCAAATGGAGAAAGTAAATACTGACCTGTCCACAAAAGTTCAAGATGTGACAGATGGAAACATTGAAAGGTAGGTAAAATGAGGAGACTGTTTAGAAGGCAGATGCAGTCTTCTGAGAGGCTGAATTATTGTATGCTTTTCTTATCATAAAAAACCTTCAAGATCTTCCTTCAGTAGAGGAAAAGGACAGGTGGTATTTGTCTGGTTTAATTATTTTTTTAAATACAGCTTCAATTGTTCCTTGTAATAAACTTGTATTGTTTAAAGGTCAAGAGAAGAAAAATTGTCTCTAATTAAAGCAGCTAAACCTCATGCTTGAAAGCCTTTTCCTACAGACTGCCTGTGAACTCTGTTGTGCAGTGTGAATTAGGTCCTAAAAGTGCCCAAAATAATTCGATACTGATTTTTAAATACAATGCTGACTTTTGTTTGTACGATATGTCAGAAGCACAAAATGTTTATCACCTACGGCTTTCTGTATGATGATTGCAATTGCGTCACTGCAGCTGTATGGTGCCTTCCACTCGTATTAAGCCTGCCACTGTGAATACAGCTCTGTGGTTTAGCTGTCCCGTGTGAACTTCTCCTTAAAGTTTCCCCTCCTCACGAGCAGTAATGCCTCAGCTGTGAGCTGCTGCGTTGGGAATTGCCGTCTGGAGTCACTTGTGCCTGCCCAGGGAGGGTGGGTGCACGGGCAGAGACCCCGCCACCAGCCGAGCTGCGCAGCGCCGGGGGGAGGCAGGGTCTGTCCCACAGGGCAGAGGAGGGGCGGCAGTTCGGTGTGGGTAGACTGTAGTTCTCAAATAACCCACGGCTTGCTCTGAACGCCCTGATGAGTTTATCTTTCCGTGTCTGTATGAGTGTTTTAAGAGCGATGACAGTGTTTCTATAGATGTTTGAAGGAGCCCCTTGCAAGCAGGAGCTGGGGTATGGGTGTGAGCGTGGTGTTTGTGTGCTAGGACTTGGACAGTCAAGTTTTGTGCCAGCGTTAGGCTTTCTTAGAGGTTGTGAGGTTACTTTTGGAGACAAGAATTACAACGCAGCCCCAATAGTGTAACAACACACTGATTTTATTTTAGCCTGTGGCCTCGATCAGAATCGATTTACAGCCTAGGATGAGTACTGTTTAATTTTCACGCAGACGTGGGTAGGTTGGGATCAATGGGTCAGTGAGGCTGGTGCGAACTCTGCAGTGGAGGCACACGCTTAAATACTGTCAGTGTTTGCACATGGTATCTGACATGGCACAGAAAGCAACCTGTGTGCAAAACAACCTCAGCCACTGAACGGGGCACTGGTGGGGGTGAAAGACTAAGCTCTGATAATTAAGCTAATTCTGTTCGCTAATAAACACATAGGTCAGGCACCACTTATATCTTTATATATGTCATTTACTTCTTGGGGCTTCACTGATCTGAAACTCGCCACAGCAAGGTTGTTAAAACAGAATAAAGATCGCTTGCTTGGTTTATTTTATATACTGCTGCCATATGCTACTGATGGGTTAGTTAACTATTGGGATTGTGTTGGAAAGAGTTTGTTTTAATATTTCGTAGCCTTTTTCTGTGTTCTACAATGTAACATTTACCTTTTATATTTTTTTCTTTAAGTACTGTCCGAAAACGACTGCGAGAGGATAGGAAAGCTAACACGGCACAGAAGCTGCAGCAGATGAAGCAGAAGCTAAATGAGACTGAAAGAAAAAGAAAAAGGTGGTTATATTGGAAACCTATTCTCACTAAGATTGGGTTTGGTACACTCATTTTAGTTGGCGCTTATTCTTGCTGGAAAATGTATTTTCAACAACATTCCTTGTAAGTAAACAGTAAGCCTGTCTACTCCAGCAGCTACGTTTGCTGCGAGTTAATGATTAGGGGTGTGACTTAAAGCAGTAAACTCCTTACCCAGGATGGGTGCAGACTGTTACATACAATAGAGAAGTGTTGTAAACTTGATCCCATGTCAACATCTCAGGACTTTCCACTGCAGGTACTTAAAAAAATGAACTGCTGCCCCCCAAGACACTTATGGTTTTTTGTTTATATGAGCAGGTACAAACTTGCTGCAACTGTTTATCTGTTTATACACTTTTTAAAATGGTGTTGTACCGGGTCTCAAGCAAACCCTGAACCACAGAGGTTTAGCTACTGAAGGCTATCTCGATTTAAATTTACATGCCTGACATAAGCAATAAACGGTGTTGTATCATTTACATTATTAATGCAAAGAAGTTATCCTTAAATGTGTGTAATGTGTAATGTACTAGTGACATGGACATAAACATTTTATATTCTTATGACCTAGGATAAATATATTTTATAATTGCATATTTAATCTTTTTGTAGTTCACTGTACTTTTAAAAGCTCAGTTTGTACAAATTTCTGACCAAAAAGAATTTGATTTTGAAACGAAATGTAACTATAATTTGTGCATGAAAATAACGGTGCAACCATTCCCCCATATTTTGACTCTCAAATTTATCATATGAGCAGCTAGGGGTCTGATGAAGCACTTACCAATTTCTACTCTGTTAATTTGCATTCCTTATTTATTTTTTTTGTAGTTTTCATTATTTAAGTGAGGCTTGGAAATTTGGTTATTTTTTCTTAAGGCTTTTGAGAACTTAGCCCCCACTGAAAAGCATACTGTTAAGTTGATTCATGTATTCAGACTTCAACTACTGTTTGAAGGCCAACATTGTTAAAGTTCTGACATTCCATTAAATGTGAAACATAATGTTTTGTGTGTCTATAGATTTTAATTGCTAGAAAGAATAAAAGTCATTCATCAGTAATAGCTGTAGAAAGCGCACATCAAAGGAAACTATAGTTGGACTTCAAGGGTGGTTGTAACAGAAAACAAGTGTTGTTAGTGTTCTCTCCTACTCCGTATGTTCAGCTGCATGAGCTGCTTCCGTACCTTCACAAAGTCCAGAATTGCTTTTCAGGTTCCCCAGCACTGTATTAGAGGAGCATGACTTAAAACCCCTAATGACTATTATTTTGGGAATATCCGTGCTATAGTCGCTTTAAAATTTTATTCCATTAGTTGGATGATAACACTTTCTAAATAATAATTCAACAAATATCACTTTCAGTCCTGTAAATTCTCTTTGAATGCAGAGATGGTGTGTGGCTGTATGTAGCTTGCTGTCATTCAAGTTGAGACCTAATAATTTGTAGTATTGGACTGCACTTTGAAACCTGGATTTTATTTATTCAAGCATTGCCTTGTTGGGTGACTTCAGAGAAGTCGTGTTTTTGCCCTCCATTTTCCTACCTTGGGTGTTTTCTGTTGGGTGTGGGAGCTTGGGGGTGGTATTTGTATCTTTTCTGGTTTCCCCCCCTACACTTCCTTTTGTCCTTTGGTAAAGCATTTTTTGGATGTTCTGCCGAAAAATACTAAAAGAGCCTTTGCTCCTTATCCAAAGAAATTAACTTGAAAGGTTTCCAGTACGTTCAGGCTTTAGTAGTAACACGCCAGGCACGGGGCCCAAGAAGCCTGACATTTACTACGCAAAGCTGAGTTGAGTTTACTCTTCGAAATGCTCATTTCACAATAGCTAATACTATTTTGGACTGGGCTGTTTATATAGTAAACAAATGCTTAAGGGTCCAGATAAGGAAAACAAGTGTAGTTTCTTGGAACATGCAGTTCTGAATTTGGGAAACTGCATGTCAGTAGAACAAGATAATTTGTCCCGTGGCATTACTGAAGAACTATGCAGCTCTATTAGCAGAATGCCCTGCTGATTGCTGTGACACAGTATAGGCAGGCAGCTTACGTATTTTAAGACATTTCGTAATTGTTACAACTGCAGTAACTCTTTCAGCCAAGGGGAGGCTTGGCAAAATATTCTTTTTTTTTTTCTTTAAATTGGGAAGACAGTTTTTTCAGTGTCAGCTATAACTGATAGTAGGTGTAAATGTCTGTGCCTTATAAAAGGTATTTTGGTTATGGAAGAAAATGTGGAATGTACTTAAATGCTTTTGTAACAGAAATATTCCAGATTTTATTCTAAATACTTAAAGGGAAAAGCGCAGGCAAAACCATACTGTCACTTAGCGCCTTTCAGTTTGCATGAGAAGGATTTCCTGGGCCACTAGTACCCTACAGACACTGACCTCTAACTCTGTCGAGTTGTCACTTGAATTTTTTCCTGATTCCATCTTAAAATCCTGGCTTTTTTGTTCTCCCCATCTTGAGCAGGCGTTCTTCTGTTCTGGGTGGGCAGGGTGCGGGGGGCCCATCCTACATCACCTCACGCTCTGGTACCTTCCTAATGCAATAAAGCAGGACTTGCACCTGCAAGAGTTGATCTGTAAGAAATTTGGTTTGGTTATGTGATTGTAAGTATCTTGAGAGTCTTAACTGTTAATAATATAAGGACCACGAACCAATACAAGTCTTGGACAAAACTGTTTTGTACAGTAGATTGTCTGTGCCAGTATGGGCATAGAAGGGAAATTAACATTAGATCCCTTCTTACATTCCAGGAGATAATTTGCACAAAACCTTTTTTTCTGGTCCATCAGTAATCCTTAAAACCCAAAATCTGGGGGAGGCTTGTTTTCTGTACTGCAAATTGAGCCCTTCTGATACTTTGTTATTCTGTAGGATTGAAACTTGCAGCAGTTTTGCACAACTTGGATGTTAAATAGGAATATGGAATTTGACCAATACAGGCCAAAATGAAGAACTGACGATTGCTTAAAGAAAGAGTAAAAATGAAGGACGCGCCTTCTGAGCCCTCTCCTGCCTCCCCCTCACCCCGGTTGTTGGGAAGCTGCCGGCTGGGCCTGTGCTGCTTCTTAAGTGCTCTTGCACTTCAATCAAAGTGTTAGCAGGTTGGGTTTCTCCCTCCGTTCTGGAAATACATCCATCAAAATACTGGATGCGTAGTGGGCTCCTTAGAATTTGATTAAACAGCGTTTGACTCTCAGATGAACACTTGAGCACAAATCACGCATGTTTTGATTAAAAAAAAAATAAATAATAACCTCTAACAAATGTAGGCCTCCGTTGCAAGGGGTTTGACAGTCCTTTAGGTTTTCTGGCTATGTTCTTGGTGCAAGGACACTCCACTAAGAGTGACAGTACATCTGTATTTTTCTTGCCATGTATCAAGCAAAATGAGTTCAGTGTGAAATAACGCTTTGAAAAAAATTACAGGCTTATTTTATGGAAGCAAGATAGTACAAGTGAAACAGCTTATTCTGTTAAACCTTGAGTAAAGTGGTTTACAGGCATCAGTTCATATCCCACTGGAAAGGGGAGAGGTGTAAATGCGTATGCATGTCTGTGCAGTTGGGTTGTGCAGGTGATTAAAACGCCTGGCTAGCTTTAAGTTTAATGAATGTTAACCAAATTATTTAGTTTGCTGCGTGGCATTAGAGTTAAACCTGAGACACTGGAGGACTGCACAAGAAACTAAATTAAGGATGACAAAAGAGGAAAGTCTTCTGCATGGCCAAGCGGCTTAAGTCAGAGGACGAAATTTGCCAAGTTGACATAACACACAGTAGTCTTCCTGGGCTTTTTTTGTTTTCCCCCAAAGTTTTAGGTCAGTCTTTCATTTTTATGTATGAAAAATAAATGTGTTCAAAATTGCACTTCTGTCTGAGTCTTTATTTAAATTGGAAGGATAAATACTTGGAAGAATGTTTTTAACGTGTCTTAACTGATCAAAGAAAGCTGCTTTATGAATGTGTATAGCGCTTGCAGAACTTAGCAGCGGTTTACCTTGTAGTGGCTTGGATATTTGGTGCTGGTCTGTTTCTGTGTCCCTGGGAGTAGAGCCTTGCCTTCCCTGAGAGCAAACAGAACGTCCAGTCTTGGCATGTCTTCCTCACCTACAAGAAACCTTTGCCTAGAAACACTCATTTCCAGGACTGGCCTACAAAGCCGTGAAGGGTGATGTTAGTGTTTTGCGGTGCAGCTTTCTGCAGCCCCAGTAAGGCCCACGGAGACTTCTGCGGTGCCCGTGGTTGAGCGCACGAGTGCATTGTGTTGCTGGACTGAGACCTAGGCTTGAAGCTCTCCAGCAAGTGTGCGCCTTACGCTGTAATGTGGAAATTCCTTCTGGAAAAGCAGAGTGCGAGCAATAGTGGGGAGTTGCTGCGGGGGATGCATGAGACGCTGTTTGCTGTTGATAGGGAGTTGCAAACCCGCTCTCTGTTCTTATATTCTTTTTTTTTTTCTCCGTACTGTGTACTGAATCGGTGACTTTCTTCTGCATTGTATGTCGCAGGCCGAGACTGACCGACACCTAAGCCTTCAAGACTTGTGAATATTCTGCAGCTATAAACTGCAAATTATTGACATGCAAAGCGAGACATCAGCCCCTCTTCGGGAACAAAAAGTGAGGTCTGTTAAGTACCAAGAAGACCTCAGTTATCTGTTTACAGCGTAAACTGCACCGAGGGGATGAAGACCACCAGCAGCGCGCTACTTTGCAAAACAAAATAATTTGCCCACTTGTTTTTTTATAATGCCTGTATTAATGTAGAAAGATGTAAAAGAAATAAATTAGGAAATATTTTGTTTTGTACTGCCATTCTTATTGTATTTTTATACTTCTTGGCAGCATTAAATATTTTTTTAAATTGACAATATGCTGTTGTGTGCGCATTGTGTTAGGGAGAAACTGTTAAGAGCCTGTTTTGCAGAAGAAGAGATGTTTTGCCTTAAGGTTTCCTGATGCCCTGTCTTAACTGGAAAATGGCAAAATGATTAGAATGTGCTTTATGCAAATATTTTCATTCATGCTAAGTATTGTAGTTTGAGTTAGGAGGACCTCTTGCACATTTCTTTTGTAATACACCACTAAGAATATTATTTTATTAACTTGACCAGTTGGGTTTGGTAATCCTGATGTTTGCGGTAAAATATGCACAAAATGCTCAGAGTCGCTTTGTGAAGGGAAAGTCTTTGTTATCGATGCTTTAAAGGGAGGAAAAATGGGAAATCTGATGCCTCACTGCCCACGGTCGTCTGTAATTAATGGGTGCCAAGGGCCAGGTACAAAGCGCACAAAGTGAATGGTGTCTTTAATTAAATGGGGTTTGGATTGTGGCATTACAGTGTGTTGTATGAATAATATTTTACTTTACATCTGCTCTCCGCATCCTTCCTGACACAGCCTGGACAGCTGGAGGGGAAAGGGGTAAACTGGAATGCTGCTTAAAGGAGTTCTTCTAACAGACTCCGCAGGGTTTCCAGCCCGGTACCTTCTGTAACGGAGCTGACCTAAATTCTGCACTCGCTGACGTTCTGTGACGATTTCAGATAAACTTTAATTCACCAAAAAATTATATTCGATATGACTGTCTAATATGTGGTGGGGTTTTATACGTAATTTGTACTTTGCATATTTTTGTAATGGATTTTTCTACAAATCATACAGTTGCTGAAAGTAAAGCATGGAAGAAGGGGGAAATCTAGGCCAACTAAGGCAGCAACGTGCAATCTTAACAGAACTTGGTTTGGAGGATCATTCCTGAAAGCAAGTGTGTTCGGGGTTGTGTTTAACTTGAAGGTGAAGCTGAATCAGGGGAGTACATAATGCCATTACTTGAGCTAAATATATGCTTGACGCCACCGTGAAACGGCCTAAATCACCAATCTGGTTTGCCTAAATACTTTAATTTCTTTTGATGATTAATATTAGTCCCAGCCTGTGTTGGAGGAGTGAACATCGCAACTTGATTCAGCTTTTGTTTTCAAGTTGGTGCAACTCTGAGACCAGGAGTGTTTGTAATGAGAGATCACGGTCTGGCCAAAACCACTGCAATAAACCCTATTATTGTTGAATCCAGGACCGGAGCCTGTTTATGCTACTTGATACCTCTTTGGATACGGCTTTTTGCCATTCATGCCTTCTGCTGTGATTTATGGCTTCATTATTTTTGTCCTCTTTGAATTGGGGGTAAGCAGAAGGGGTATGACTACTGGAAACTGCACATGCTGTGTTATTTTACCTGCTGCTATCCATCACAGGTAACTCAGATACTCAACTGACTTCTTTTCGTCTTGTGGGGCGTAGAGGGCTGAACGTCCTTTGGCTCTCGTCACACAGTGGTCTCTTCTAATCAAAACGCTGACTTCCTTGAAGTGTTTTTTGAATGACTACCCTTTACTGAACCGCTGAGCTAAATTTGCTGTCAGGCTAACGAGGAGTAGGCAAAGGGGGTAAAGATAGAGCAGTTCCAAACCCAGAGACAGCAGAAGCCTTGGCTCACTGGCCCAGGAACTTTGGACACGTGGACGGGTTTTGTTATTTCTACGCAAGGCCACCATTCTTCCAACACTAGGAAAATTCATTGTAAAAGGTAAAGAGGAAGGGCTGCCTTCCGAAAGAGAGCTAGAAGAATGATAGACTTGTAGACTCTCAAAGGAAAAAGCTGTGATTTATTGGCTCCTCTATTTTTTCCCCCGTCTTCAAGAGAATTGTTGCGGAGGTGCTTGTTTTTATTGTTGCTAGCCATCATATCCAGGGACACAACCGCTGCCTTGTCCTGCAGCAAGGTTTGGTGCGCAGAAGGGCGGGCAGATGAGGTGGGTGCAGCAGTTTGGGGGACAGTGGAAGCGGTGGGCTGGGGGCAACAGGAGGAGCTGGGAGTGGCTTGCACCAACGTCTCTTCTCGGGGCAAGGGAACACTTTGGTGCTACCTGGGGCACTGCTGGCCTGGCCCGGCCTAGGAGAAGCCATCTCCTTGTTCTGGTAAAGACCAAAAGGTCCAGGAGAGTCAAAGTGGTACTTTTACCGCAAGGAACAAGAAAGCCTTGAGGGTTTCTCTTTTAGAAAGTACTCGCAGCACTGAGTGCTCCCCTTTGTCTTTCTCTGTGAAGTTTTATCCTACCACGCCTCTTGAGGAGGTCCTTAGCATCTTATGGCTTGTTTGAAAAAAACCTTGGGAGGCAAATGACACCGTCTTCATTGCTTTTGTCTGGTCCTTCTTTCCCTCAATAATTTATTTGGCCTCTTGCTATATATACACATCTCATAGTAGCTTTTTGAAAGCGACAAGGAATCCTTCAGTGCTTAACAACACTCAGCCCTGTCTTTTTTCTCCTCCACTCCTGGGTATGTCTTGCTAGTCACAAGTATAGAAGTATAAAGAGACTATCATCCTTGGCAAGTCTTTCAAGTTAGTCCTTCTAGCTGACATCTACTCTAACATAGGTTGTAAGTTTAGAACTGGCACACGCAGGTCAGCGTGTGGGACTGGAATGTAGTGACCTAAATACACAGACCCATTAGGTAGTGAGTGGGGATGATGGGGGAGGAAAAAAAGTCAAGCCTGAGAGAGTCTTCACCTGTCCAGCACAGAGCCCATCTTCCACCTTGCTCACGCCCGTGGTAAACTCTGGCACTTGGACAGAGTTCCTGCAGTGCAGGACAGGAGTGACCTCAGGTTTCTGTACGACAGATGATTACAGACTAATTAGTTTCTGCAAAGAAGCTTCTGTCACACAGCAGCTGTGTGCCTCATGGCACAAGTGTTGGGGATAGAGGAAAGCAAGTGTGCTTGTTTCTCTTGTCTGCCTCACAGCAATGTATGGCCTTGTCTCAATTTGGAATAGGGTCAGTTTTTCCAACTAGTTTTCGGCTTATCAGAGCGGCCTTGTGCTACATGCAGCCTTTTGTCTGCATTCCCTGACCACATCCCCGTTTTGACTCACCAGCTTATTAGCCTAGATACCTATGGAAATTCCTAAAGATGTACTGTGGTTAATTCCCATTTTTCAACCCTAGAACTGCACCACCTCACATCCATGACCTGCCATCCCCTTCTAGTGGTTTCTCCACTGTTGTACCCCTTTGTTGCGCTGTTTGAACTCACTGCTGTTCAAACACACCCTAGTTCCCCAAGTTTGGAACAGTTCTGGCTTCTCTGCCTCGCAACTGACCCAAGTATACCTCACACACAACCCTTTTCCTGCCCTTTCCTCTTAGCAACGCAAGCGGTGTTGGCATTGCACCTGAAGAGGAACACAAGGGCAATTGCCACCAGTTTTGAAAGCTCCATAACGATTCCCAACATTTTCTTGTACTTACCATTCTGCTCCTTGTTAAGTTTCTGATTAAAAAAATTTAGCTCAGTTGCTTTGCTTTTCTTGCTTACAGCACTTAAAGAATATACTGAAGGTATTCTTCACGTCTGTAAAATGCGTTTCTATCTCACAACTTGCTCTATTAATCAGTTTTGAAACTCCAAGAAACTCCTTGCAATTGTTTGTTGGTTTTTCTTTGGGTTTTTTTTTAAATGTTTTGAAAATGTCACTGATTGCGGCAATGATGATGCCTGAAAGCAGCAGCCCAGCCTCTGTCACGAGGGTTCTGGGTAACTGCTTAGTAGTTCTTGCAACATCAGATAGTAGATACCACAATTCAGATCCTGTTTGTTTTTTTTTTTTTAATATTTTTTTAAAACTGCTTTGGGGAATCCTACTTGTTTTGTGCCACAGGGCTTACTATTTTTCACAATATGTTACTAAAAAATAAAGAAAAAAGTTTGTGTCCTGTCTGGAACGGTCAAGGCTTCATCCTCACTATCGGTAAGTAGCTTATGACCCAAGATTTAGAACAGACTTTTTCTGCAGGACAGCGCTCAGTTGTGTACTGCTACTTCCCAGTCTGGAGAGCGTGCTCTGGAATAATTTTTACAGCCGTATATCTATCTCTGATAATGGTAAGTCAAGGTATCTTGGCGGTTAAAACCAGCAGTCCAACACACAAAGGTTACATTGCCGTGGGGGCACCCTCCCAGCTGAAGGACACAGTAGTTTGACTCACCCTCGTTCAGCGGATCTGTGCACCCCGGAGGGAGAGACTGCAGCCTGACGGTGTCGCGCAGAAATCGGACAAACTCGAGACGAGAAGGCTGCAATCCTGAGCAGGGAGTTCATCGTAACTTTAGAGAGCGTGGACAATTTTACAAGTACTCCAAATGATAAAATCGAAAGAACTTTATATCTTTTAACTGCTTGCAAATATTAGATTTCATGCCTCATGGTTCTTGTTCATAGCTGCAAAGAGACACCAGTAGTGGGAAACTGCTCCTCACAAGGATGGATATAAAGGTCAGCCAGTCCAGTGAACAAGAGCAGAGAACTGAGTCAACAAATCTTATAACATAATTTGTGTTTTCCATTGCCTGCCTTTCTCACAAATTTATTGCAAAATTCAGATTAAAAGATTAAGAAGCTGTAGAAGAATATCTTACGGGAAAGGGGGCAGGAAAGCTACCCTAGTGACTCCTACTTAACTGCATGATGGCACTTTTAGGTTAAAATACATTCTGGTGCTACTTTTCCGTTTTCTTAGGGAGCTTGCCATTATGTTATAAGCAGGAGCTTACCTCATGCCTTCACATACGATGTACTCTCTGAGTTGGTGCACAAACAGATGTCCTTGAGATGCATAACCACCGAAGGAACAGCAGGTGGTAGGGCAGCCTCTGCTCGGAAACCAGCATCCCATTCTCGGCTCCCATAAAACCTCCCGTTAACAGGTTTTCAGGGCAGCGTCTGGCCTCCTGCCTGCCCTGCCTTTGGGCACACAAATCACAAGGGACTACCAGCACATACCTATATTAAGAAACACTCAGCATTAAAGAATCTTCGTTGGCTTGCACTCTTAATTGCATTGTTCTAGTTGCAAACAGTTGCAATAATTGGATTTTTAAGATGTTTTCTAAAAATGTCTTGACCTTTGTTTAAAAAAAAAAAAAAAAAAGCATCTTAAGA
Organism: Arenaria interpres; assembly: GCA_013399435.1. Classification (NCBI taxonomy): domain Eukaryota; kingdom Metazoa; phylum Chordata; class Aves; order Charadriiformes; family Scolopacidae; genus Arenaria; species Arenaria interpres. Next base: position 170,005 of record VXAK01008827.1, on the reverse strand, counting down.
TGTTTTTAACATAACTACTGGTTTAGTCAAAATGATAGCAAAACCAATTATTATGTCTGAGCTATTTACAAGAGTATTTAAATGAAAAATTGCAAGTTTATCTGTAATCAGTAAAAGAAGGATAGAAAAAACAACTCTCACACCTCTGAATGCTTCCTTGCTGTGGTCTGGTGGTCAAGCACTCCCTTGATATTGCTTCAGAATCCTTGTTTTTCCTCCTCTAGCTTTTCATCACTGCTTCTCCTTGTTCCAAGCCATACTAATTTTGATTGAAATTCAGTCTATTATCACAGCTGCTTTAATTTTAACTAACGTAGCTTTGCAGTTAAGTAAAGTACCTTCTGATCTGTAGCTTCCCAAATGCCACTGGGCACACATGAGACTGCATCCTGCTTAATACAAACAATTATTAAAAATTTTTCCTACCTGATTAATTTTCCACAGATACCCAAGCAACACTGCTTGTTGCCCAAATAAGGTTTTACCTTTATGGTTTTTTTAATTTATTGTTTAAAAGCCACTGAAGTTGACTTCGGTATTTCAAGTTTTTTAGTACCTTGTATAGTTTACATATACACAATATATTCTGGATCTTGAACAAAGTTATGTGCCTGTGTCAAACAGCTGCAGCAGACAATGTTTGGGGTCGCTAATTTTATGTCACAACTTATTTAAACACCAAGCCTTTATGCAAATGGACTCCTTACGATGCAACACATGTACTCCACAACTTGCTTGCAGTACTGAGCATCATCTAGAACACCGGGTTGCAGACGGCAGAGATGTTTAATAAGTTCGCTGCAGCGTTACTGAAGCTCACAGTGTTTAAATATTGACACTTGTGAAGAGGCCTAAATGAAGCAGCTAATTTGATCCCAAAGGAACGAAGTACTTAAACGAAGCCAGATAAAGTTTATACAATCACCTTATTTAAAAAAACCAAACCAAACCCAAATCACGACATCAAAACCCACAACAAAAAAAAACCCAAATAAACTTAAGCAGCTTGTGCCTGTCGATAATTTCTTTTTTTCCCTTGACACCAACATCCTGTGACGGTTGGAAAAGCCTCATGGAGCACCTCCAGTCATACGTAACTTTCCAAATAGCTGTAGTCATTGTATAGGCAATACGCAAGCAGTGGTTGAAGAGCTGGCTCTTTGATAGGTACTGGTCAGTACCTTGCAAGTTAGTGTAATAAAAGACACACATACTTTTAGAGCTTCTTCTTTACACTCATTACAGGTGCAATTATCTGAGCCCCACATAGGTGCGGGAATACTCGCATGCTCATCCAGCAGAAAGACCTACCCTAAGGTAATGCAGAGGTTGGCATTCATCCCCTTCTTTCTGAAGAACAGTCTTCACCTCAGGAAAGCTTCAAGGTACAGCTGATTTAAACAGCCATCTCCATCATGTTGGTTTGCTCAGTTAAATATTCTGCTCCCTTTAAAAACCACTATTCTATGTAGTAGCTGTCAATTCAAAGTATTATTCTTACCCACATCCACCCACTCTTCTAAAATGACAGAGTTTATGTTTTAAGACGAGTATGTTTAAACTGCCAGGCCATTCTTTCTTGACCTATTCTCTAGTATGTCAGCAAAGCCCCGACTCAAACCAAACATGGTCATTAGACAATGCAGAGGCATCAGTGCATGGAAGAGAAAACTCAGTATCTCCTACAGCTTCATTCTAAGGTCAGATTCTGATCTTACTGGTAAATCAGACACACCCTGATGGCTTTCAGGCCTAAAGCCGAAACCAGGACCATGACCAGTTTCAACTTCTGACAGAAGGTGGGATTCTGATCAAGGAAAATGAATACTCAGTTCCAGATTCAGCAGTGCACAAGAACAAGCAAGTAGTTCTTGTGATTTACACAGGTCTACGTGCTTAAAGCTAAGAAGCACTCTAAGTATTTACCACTTCAAGGCAAAAGCTTTCAACCAGCTTGGCAGATTCAGCTTTCCAAACTCAGGTACAGTAAGAGTCTACACTCTCGTAACAGTTACCAAATCTCTCTTTGCTCACTACTGTCCAGTTACAGGTGATGTATTACATTCACAGAGAATCTGAGAATCCATCACAATGAAGAATGCTTAGTTCATTAGTCATTTCCAAAAATGAAAAATTTGAATGAACAGTATTTGTAAGCATGAAATATCACCATGATGGGATCTATACGAAGGCAGGCTGCAAATGGCTTAGCCTTCCACTTGCCTATACAAACTCAAGCTTCTCGTAAAACAATGACAACACCATGGGCCAAAATAAGTCTTTAACCTCACACTAATGCGATCTTTTTAGTCATGTTATTTGGTTTTGCTTCTGGTTGTAGCTTGTGTACCAGCTGTATACAAGTTTCTTTTTCTTCAGGTAAATCTTTTTTGATTCACAATCACAGGCATATCAGTCATTTCTGAACACTGGAAATCTATTCGTAGCCCATTTTTTACACCATAAAACATGGCCTCTTCATGAAATGTGTCATCTTCGTGCATTACTACTGTAAAAGCTTGTTAATATGAGCAAAGAATTACTTTCCATTTCTAGCATGGTATTAGTGTTAAGAAGCATTGGTGTTAACACAATTCAAACCTTTAAAAAAACCCCTAACACCACAGATGTAATTAACTAATCATGAAGCCTTTCCAGTTCTCCTAATGCCAGCAGCAGTTAGTATGTGCTCATATTGTTCTACATGTATCTAGGTTTGTGACTGACTCAAATACGATATTTAACTTGAGACCTGCCTACATTTTAAGACATTATTTGAAGGTATTTGGATGTAAAATTATACGGAGCATTTGTTCTGTATACCAATTCTCCAAGGTTCAATTTGTCCTTGCATTATATGTTCCTGCAAACCAGACTTAAGACTGGGAAACACTTAAGTTTCTTATTGTTTTGAGGAAGAAGAACAGTAACTGAATGTTCATTCAAATATTAGTCCTCTGTGACAGGTATTCACTATGATTCTCCCCTCACAAACTTTCAAAACACCCAAGAAGATGAATGATATTGTGTCCTTTGGGTGATCAGTCACATTCACTGAGTAGTTAGACCAAACTGCTCTTCTTTACTTAAAAGGCACAAGTTTTCAAGCAAAGCTGATTACTGAGTTTTATGCCTACATCACTCACAGATCTATTCAGGACTGCTGCTCTTGCTTTCCTCATAATTTCTTCTACTGGCATGACAACACCACAAAAAACCCCAACATCTATTTAGCAGAATAAATATTTAAAAGTATGGCCTGTATATATATCATGTCTATTAATTCATAAGCTATAACTTAGAAATTTTAAATTTGAAGTTACTTTTAAAAAAGCTAACGTCACCAGGCACTTCCAAAAGATCAAAACTGAACATGTTGCTTAATAATGCAACAAGTACCATTAGAAACATTAACCACATGAATTGTTCATTACACAACTAGTGCCTCAGACTAAGCTTATAAAATATACCAATACCAGACTGCCTGCTATCAGGGCAATGTTTTACTTAAATATTCACAGCACTGTATTGATCCTTAAATCAGTCTAAGAAGGCTCATCTACCTAGAAAACTTTAGTTTTAGCATCTCTGCTGCCTTTGGAAGCAGAATGGGAATTACACAAAAGAAGTAGACCAGAAAAGATAGACCAGGCTGCTGTATTGCTTGCAGTCTCCCCAGTTGAAGCTACCATGACGGCACTGGGAAAAGAAGGCAGAACTAGTCACTTCTGAGCTTTGCTTACATCGCCAGGAAGGTTTGGAAAAAAAAAAAGCCAAGATTCCAAGTTGACATGGAAGAGTAGGGCTTTATCTTCATAAGAAAATCTAGGCCTGTACATCAATCTCAAGTTCTCAGCTACATTAGGAAGGTGCATCATAAGCTTTTCCATAGCAAAAACACTTAACCAAAGAAAAAGGTTTTTTAAAAAATATTTTATTAGAAAAAAAGTCCAACCAAAGTTATTCAATAAACAAATGTACAAAACATATTTCTTTGGTCAATTTGTGAAAGTTACCTTAATTTCTTTAGCTACCCACATATGTGAAAGGAATTTTTCTTAAATAAAATAAAGAATTTATGTACACAACAAATTAAGCTGCTGTTGCTTGGCAATTAGTTTGTAATCACCTTATCAAAGGATGTTTGAGACTGCACAAGTGACTTACAGAAGAATTCAAAACTGATCAGAAGAGTGCAGGTGGAAGACCACTGCCAAAAAGTAAGCGCCAAGAACTTGGTATTTTCCATTGTGAAGAAGTATCTGTCGAATTGTTGCTCTGCAACAAAAACAGAGTAATTCTTTAAGTTTTAAATAATAATGATGTAATTCTTTCTCTGGCACATGTATTAAAATAATGGGCTGCATTTTAAGTGTAAATATCATTGTGGGTTGTTTTAGAGAAGAGTACTGGAAGATCTAACTTGATCGAATCTTTATGCAATTTTCCCCAACACCTGTCAAATAAAAGGACTGGGGCTTAAATTTGGCTTTTCAGGTGGGGAAGTTCCCAGTGAGATTTTAATCAAAATGTATCTTTAATCTGGTGTACCCTTGATGACCAAGGGCCAAAATGAACCCATACATTTTTAACTTTTTAAAAATTCATCTGAGTAACATTTTTCATGTTCTGGATTGAAGAAAAATGAAAACAACAGATACAAAATGCAAAAGTAAGAACTCTAGATCAAACAGCACTTACTTCACTTTTAATTAGCTGGAGCCATTCATTAAGGTAGTTAACAAGAGCAAACGCATCAGGGATGTTGTCGCCTTCTGAGCAGAATTTCAGAAGAACTGCCATTTGGATTCCTTTTGAACAACTGCAACAAAAATGAACAAGCATTTCTATTTCTTTTCTAAATCCAGAACAATTATATTTATGTATTAAAAGCAATCATAATCCATATACTAAAACCAGGACTTCTGATATCTTTCTGTGCTTATCTTTAGACAACTCACCTCTCAGTAAACAATAGTTTTGTGATTCCACCTCCAGGAATATGTAGAACTTTTTCTGTATCATTTATTCCAGGGTAAGCTGCCACTTTTTCCATTTCTTTCCAGTTTAGCTCCTGCATAAGGCCTCCAACTGCTTTCTCAAGATCAGGCGTAAGTAGGTAGCGTAGTGGCGTCCTAGGAACAAATCAAGAATACACTCAGTCTGACAATAAAAGACACTACTGACGTTACTTGTGACAGAAAGAAGCTACAAGTATCGAGGAGCTCACACCTGCAACGAAGAACTGCACTGACCTTCTCTTCCTCCTCAAATCAAAGTTTAAAAGTATTCTGTGGCTTCAAATCAGTTTAAACTGCTCAACTTTCTGTCACAAATAGAATTAATGTACCCTCTTTTTAGAGGCTCAAATATCGGGCAAGTACCAGATACATAAAGACATAAATAGGAGAACTGCTTACGGTTGTTAAAATGATTTACAAATAAAATGTGCTTTTTCTTCCTTCAGATAGGAGATGATTAAAATGAAGTTAGTTAGGGCAAACTTGGACTTCACTGTGATACAGTATTTTTAATGAGCTCACACTACAAATATCTGCAGATTTCAGTCAAGTCTGAGTATTTTCTGAATGTACTACTCTCACTCTTTAGTGACCCTGCTGTCAGAGTTATTCTGTGGTGCTGGAGGAGAGGGGGGTAAATCACCACAACTCAGACTGCACTGAATAACCATCAGTCCCTCTCATTGCATTCCATGTTAGCTGGTCAGTCGGCAACACTGGTAACTGTATCTGTGACATGCACGGACCTAAACCTTCTTCAACGCCCTACACATTTATACAGCCTGAGGATAACAATTGGTCTTTTGCAAAAATACTGTGGTTTGTTTGTTTTTGATATATGACCAATTATGATGTCCTCAATCAGTGAGTAATGCTTGTTTTTTTAAGGTGTAATATCTAATAAAAATATGTATAGTCTGAAACTTCCAGTTGCCTCCCAGCAAGTAAGAATCGATAATTTCCTATAAAAAAGAATGATAACATACTATATTAAAGAAAGCCTTCAAAATGCAGCATAATGAAGAAGAGTTAAGAAACCAATATTCCAATTATCAGTTAATAGTCTAATCTGTGACCTGTATGCTAGCAGCTAATCCCTGACTGCTGGCAGCCACAAGAAATTAAGAAGTTAATACTGAGGCTCATTGCCTGACAGCGCAGGCCAAGTGCAATTTACTTACAGCTTATTATTTGCTCAGTACTTTCAACAGTAGTAACCAACAAAGTTCAGGAACTGATCTTTTATAATATAATACTTAATATACTATTAAAATATTTTATGACCTATGAACACAGCAAAGCAAAAGAACCCTGCTAAAAGTACTTAGTAGAGGGAAATATGTCAGTTTGTCGAAAAGAAACACTAATTAGGTCTTTTAATGACACAAACATACCCAAGAAGCTGCTCATCATCGCGCTGGTATGCATGGCTGCTAGACAGAAGAATGACTCTGGCACACTTGCTGCTTTTCACCCAAGAAAGGAGTGTTTGACAGAATGGCCTGTACTTGTTCTTTATGCAAAGACAGAGCAAAAAAGTGAAAAATATATTGTGTCCTTTAAAAAAAGGCCAACAGCCCACAATATTTGGTGTTACATATATAGTTTATATAGTTTATACATATATAGTTTACCAGTGATGTACATTTTTCTTCATAACCATTTAGTTTTCAGCCTCAAATACATTTTTAGAAAGCAGAGGACTGCTCTGGTTGTTTACTTAATCAAAACCACACGTATAATGATAAAAACTATCATTAAGACCACATTAACAACAGCAGTATCACCTGCTTTGTGTGCCATTAGTACCAATGGAAAAAGCTTTGGAGTAAAATGGGATGGTAGGATCACACAGTATTTTTCCACACTTTGCACTGATAAAAACTGCAGCACATTTTTTTTTCTGGCATGGTATTCTGCTTATTTTAAATTACAGCCACTGTCCAGTTAATAAGTAATTCCAAATTCTTCCTTTTTTTTTTACATAATGAACACAGTTTAAATGAATATAAACCGCTATGAAATAATTAAATTGGAGTGACATAAAAAATTAAGTTATTACAATAAAAGACAAAAAACACAAAGACAGTGAGCGTAAGGGAAAAAAGGAATATAGAAACCCCAGACTGTTTTGTGTTTTCAAGACTGTTAATAACTAAGGAGGTATTTACACTAAAATCTACCAACATAGGTGGGTCGTTCTGAGGCTTTGAAAAATAAAACAATACCTCAACCCTCAAGGAATATAGAAGTCAGTTTCTATTCACTGAAACTGTATCAACTGCAGAAGGTGTTATAGCACAAAGTAGAAAAATATTTTGATCTTTTTCAGCCTGGGCGGGTTTTTTTGGAAACAAGATGTTTTATAACGTGGCACAGTTCTTCTAGTTTTGCTTCTTTAGCCTTAAAATTTACCTAGGCCACTTAAACTATTTGCCAACAGAACTATTCACACTGAATAGTGAAATAAGATCAATCAATGAACATTCATACCTTTATAAAAGGTGATCTGATCTGCAGAACTACAAGTTTCTTTGAAGGTAATGAATACACTACAAGAAAAAAGCAAGAAAAAAGTATCCAGATTTATCCAATTTACAAACCTCAGGATAGTAAGCTATCAATTCATATGGGAAAGCCTGACAATATCCACAGTGATAAAAATATGTATTTTTGTGCATTGTCTTCACTGGACTTAATTTCACTTGTTATAAATTCAAAGGATTGAATAATGAAAAATACATGAAGATCTGCCTCCTGTAATGATTCAGATAATCTATTTATGCAGCTTTACAAAGATTGACAGATTATTCTGAGATTTCCGTGATTTAAGAGGGGAAAAAAAGGTGAAATGCAATGATCAATATAGGGAAAGAAACTAAGAATTTGAAGAGGTAAGTGGGAGAAACACCTCATAAGTAAAAAGGCAAATATAGGTGGGAAGGAAGAAGAGAGGATAAATATCCTTCTACACCAGAAATTAATCTTGGATTCCAGCAGTTTACTGTAAGTATGTGCACACTTCATGTCAGTTTGGATTAAAACTGCAGAGAGTTTTGGCTGCACTGTAATATGGCTGAAATTCAACATTTCTTATCGGTTCTGTATGTCAAATTGGTTATCCAAAAGAACAAGAGTAAGAATTTCCTCTGTGAAGTGTAAATACATTCTAATCTGTAAATTACTGAACTTGTTACTACTGAACTTAAACACTGCTTACATAAGCAAAATGTAACAACAACAAAAAGTAAATGCAACATTCTTGCACCTCGTGCAGCTTGCAAATGTCTTCAGCGTTCAATACCCACCTTCAGCGTTTATACTCAACTCCGTTGAGTTTTCTTCTGCTGTTGCATATGGATTATTTCCAACCATTGGCACCAGGCAATCAGTGTAGAAGTAACCAACTTTAGTCATGCCGAGCGTGGAAATCACTAGATCTATTGCCAGTTGACCAACATTTCCCACCGACACTGCTGGCTGAAGCAACAGAAGTTACTGATTTACAGTGTGTTTTATAGACAATAAAATAAGCGCTTCAAACAGTGAAAGTTTATATTACTTCAATTCTGGTCAAACATGATTTCTAAAAGTGGCTGCTCATTCTCTGATAAAGGTAACTATTTGTTAACAGAACACTAATGCAGACTTCGGTTCCTGTTCCATAAAAACATTCTGGCCGCTTCTGTGAATAATTCTGTCTCATTGTAAATGTAAACAAAGGCTTGGAAACTTGTCTCCTCCCTCTCTTTTTTTGGATACAGAGTGGATAAAAGTCATTCAAATGACTAATGCCGAGATTGGCAGGCCTCAAGTGACACCTAACGGCAATGTTGATATTACATATTAAACCCGTAAATCTCAGCTTGACTGATACAAAAGTAGATTATTTTTCATCTATCAAGGATGAAAACGCTCAAGGTCATTTGGATTTGTTCCCTAGGAATTGCCATGGGTTATCACCAATTGGTACAGATACTGGCCTAATCTGATGGCACAGAAGGAGAAATTCGAGAATTTGTGCCCTTCTACAGAAACTCATACTGGAAGACACCAGCAAAAATTCAGGTTGCTTCCTGCTAATTTATAAGCAAGCCACGTCCACAAATCTCTGCTGCCACCAGTTGTGGAAACGCACCGAAGGTGATGCCGAGAAGCTCACGGTGAGAGAGGAGGTAACAGCACCTACAGAGTGTCGTTACAAGCCGTCCGGCATCCAATAGCCTGTCACTCCCAGCCAAAGAAACCAGCCCTGATCTGTTTCCTGTGGGTAGTCAGCTGATCTGCCACGGCTTCCCGTGCGGCCTGCGGAGTCATCCCAGGCCCGGCAGCCCTCCAGAGCAGGTGCTGAGGTTACCTTTCAGTAATACAGTCAAGGGACTCAATAACAGGGAAAAAAAAGAACCAAACAAAAAAGAATGGTTTGCTACTTCGTAGCCCGGACTGGAGCTCTTACTCCACAATAACCAACGTAACCTTACATTGATTTCACACCATGTACGAAAATGATTAAAACACTTCCAAAACCAATCCTAAGCAGAGCTTAAATACTGCACAAAGGAGAAATTTTTCATTAAAAAATGTGCATATATCGCATCTAAATGAAAAAAAAATAACCCTTTGTTCCAGTGCCAACCCACAGATACTGCAAATTTTGTAAGACGACGCACGGCGTTTTAATCTTAGGGCAAAAACATACAGCTGTAGCTCAGCACATAACGCTTAGTTTAACAAGAGCAGAAAACGGGGGGGCTGAGGAGGGAGAAATTAAGGGAAACGGAGGAGACTTCCTTAAGCTCTGCTGGAAACTGCTCTGGGAAGGATCCCCGCAAATCCTCCTCTTTTACTCGGCAAAGCCCCGATACACACACGGGGACAGCAACCGCCTGCCCAGCACCTCTTTACTTTCCCACATAAAAGCACCCAGGGACGACTCCCGGGCAGGGGGGAGAGAGACACTAAAGACTCCGGCCCTCCTGCCCCACGGCAGCCAGGGACACAACCCCCCGCCCACACCCCACAGAGCGAAGCCCTCAGCGCCCGGGCCGGGAGGAGAGGAGCGGCACGGCCCCTACGCCCGCTCCGGGGTGCCCGGTTGGGGGCAGCCGCCCCCTCAAGCCCAGGGAGGGCGGGGTGGACGGCGACCTACCATCAGCAGAGTGAAGCCTTTAAAGTCGGAGCTGGCGGAGCCCCCGCCGCGCTCGCAAGGAACAAACATGCCGGCCGGGGGAGGAAAGCAACAGCGCCCTTCTGCCTCCTCTCCTCTCCTCAGCGGGGCGGGGAGTAACGGCGGTAACCGCCCGCCTCGCGCCGCGCCCGGCCGTTGGCTCCCGCAGCAACGGCGGTTGGGGGCGGGGCCTCCGCTACTCCCGGGGCGGGAAGCGCGGCGGCTCCTGGGCTGCCCTGCCGCCATGTCGCTGCCGCCGGAGAAAGCCTCCGAGCTGAAGCAGATCATCCACCAGCAGCTGGTTAAGGTGGGGGGGCGCACTCTCCGTGGCGGAGCGACTTCTCCTGTCCGGCGTTCCTTCCCCCGGAGAAAGGGAGGGGGACCCTGGGCTGGGCTTTGCCGCTTCTCGGGTCGGTGGTGCGGGCCCTCGGTGGCAGCAGCGCCCGCCGAGGTGGTGGCGGGGGCACTCGGCGTGCCCGCTCCCCCGCCCGGCTTTGTTTTCCCCGCTTCAGGTGGTTTCCAGGCGGTGTTTGGGCTTACGGCCTTTGCGCCCCCGCTGCTGAGGGCTCTGCCGTCCTGCTCCCCTCAGTCGCTGCTCTCTCGCTCTGTGTCGCCTCAGGGAGAGGACAGCAGCGATGTCGGGGCAAGGCCCGAGGCTCTGATGAGGTTCCGAGCGTCCTAAGGCTTTTTTTGTTGTTGTTGAGGCGTTTTGGGTTTGTTTTTTTCTTTGCTTTTAGAGCTGAGTCTTGGACTGATGGGGAAATAAATGGTATATCGCAAAGTATTTCAAGTCGCAGTGGCTGTGGCCTTGACATCCTTCCTGTGTGCGAAACTGCTTTGCAAACCCGTGCACACAGCTGAGGTGAAGGACAGAAATTCTCCGGCTTCCCCTTGAGCACAGGAGAAGCTTGTGATGGAGATTTCCTACTTTTGTGCCTTGCCTACAAGTATATAAAGGTGTACTTTTCCCCTTAAAAAATAATAAGCTATTATCCAGATTTTCAGTTTTGAGGGAGACAAGTAATTAAAGACAGTGACCATCTTGTAACTGATGGATTTGCAGGCGTTTTTGCAAGGAGGGAAGTTAAAGGCAGGGGATGCTGTCAAGGGCAGTGAAAAGGCTCAGGTTTGGTTTGCTCGTGATTTTTTTAACTGTTAGAGCTGCTTTGGTGAGATAGTGACTCATTTGATTAGTTCTGAAAGGATGAATATTTTGGTGTAGTTAATTCTGCATTCCTAGGAGAATACCTTCAGGCTTACAGAGTGACTGTTATAGATACTACCGTTTAAAGAGCCTGTATCTGTAGCATATAGTGAATTTTCTTTCAGATGGATGTCCATGGCAGGATAAGAGAAGTCCTTGCTGAGACTATACGTGAAGAGTTAGCACCTGAGCATCAGCAGTTATCCACGGAAGATCTCATAAAAGCCTTAAGACAACGAGGGATCATTGATGACGTTATGAAGGAACTTAAATTTATAACTGTAAGTAGCTTTTGAAGAGTGAAAATATTTTTACTTATTCCTTTTACTGACTTGGTATTTTGACAAAGTGAAAACCCGCTACTTCTAAAGGTTTTTAATGGCTCTAGTGATTTGTGACTTATAAGGAGCAGAACAGCCTAATGCACATGCTAAAATTCGTTTAATGATAATACTACATTGAGAGTGTTTGTTCAGTTTCATTACAACTCAAGTACTAGAAGGGAGCATACCCAAAGAATGGCATTCAGCTGAAATGGAGGATTCTGTGATTTTTAGAGGGCTGTGGTAAGAGCACTGTTTCTTCTCTTGACGCCTTAAAAAAATCTCGATTGTAATTCTAGGATGTGAATGAAAAGGAGAGGACTTCAGCTCCAAAACCATCAACACATTTTGTTGACAGAGAACCACCAGTTTTGAAAAAAAGTATGTTACTTGTTTATTTTAATATTTTGAAAGAAATTTGAAGTCTATGATTATTGAACGCTGTATTAGTAATCCAGTATGAACTGGAGTCATTTATAGCCTTCAAAATGTGGAGAAAGAGATGTTTTTCCTGCTTATCTAGAGGAAGCAAATTCATGTAAGCAGGATAAATTAGTGCTGCATAAAATTTGACTGTTCTTTAGAATTTTATTTATTTTTCATTAAGATCTCTATTTTACATTCAGATCTTTCCCATATATTTTACAATTACTTTCTCCTAAGAACTTGTTTCAAAAAAGTTTCTTTTTTTCTAGTCTCCTGTTAGTTAACACGTTTAAGTGCTTCCTAAGATCTGTTTGTAGTCTCTTCATTTTTATTGCTACGCTTTACAGCTAACATTGACCCAACACGGAGGTATCTTTACCTTCAGGTTTTGGGTGGAAAAGCTTTTCTGGAACATCTTCAGGAACCGGAGCCTCTGCCTGGCCAAGTCTGTTCTACCTTCACTCTGTGTTTACATTTTCGAAATCAGCGCTTCCGTTCTAAACCTGTCCCATGTGCCTGTGAGCCAGATTTTCATGATGGTTTTTTACTTGAAGTACACAAGGACAGCCTCGGTAAGGAATATTGTAGATTTAAAGCTGATGCTATCGGGGTGGTTTTTTCTGACTTCAGAGTTATTGTGAAATACATTTAATATTATTTAGTGGCTTGCTTTCCTATTTTTTGTCATGTGTTTCTAAGGAAACTGATTACTGTATTAGGTTATGCTACTTGTGATCTGTCTGTACTCTTGCCTATTCTTTTCCTCTCCAAAATAACTTCTGAATTTGACCAGCTGTATCCATAACTGACAGGGAGACGATAGTCTCAGAGATGGTAAGAGATACTAAGGAGGCTGTGATTTTCACAAACTTCGTGCTGATACATGAAGAAGGGAAATGTAGATCCGTTGTCATATGGAAGGAAAAACTTCAGTGTGAATTCAGTTTGCCTACTGGTTGGCAAACACCTACAGAAGAGTCAGTCATCCACAGCCTGTATTACCCTTCTTCTGATGATAGCTGGGGAACATGGTAGGAGCTAAGCACGTTATGAAAAGACTTCTGGATATTGTCTGAACCCTATTGGAATCCAGGGTAGTTTATGGAATATCAGGGTACAGAGAGAAACCTGGAGTTATTGCGGTTGGACTTGGGGGAGGGAGTGAACATACCACAAATTCAAAGAAAATCAGACTTTGTTAGTTCTGCCGCTCATGGAGCGGTTTATATCAGAGAGTCAAGCTTAACTACAGAAAAAGCTGTTTCCTGAATACTGATGTGTAGTAAGTTGACCTGATGCATTCCAACTTCCTGAAAGAATATTTTTCAATTGCTTTTACTTACGGGTGCTTTAATATTATTTATTTTCTTAAATGCTAATTCCATTTTTCTTTTTGTGCAGTTGAACCAGTTACATTGGAGTACTCAACTGTAGGAATCTTTTTATCTCCTCTGTAAATTAACTGTAATCTTTCTGTAGCTCTGTCCTAAACTGAGTTTCATTTTAAGATGGGATCATTGCTTATACTTCTGGGTGTGAGATTTTTCTTAAATTGCAGTGTAGGCAATAAATGTAAATGCATCCTTTTTGATTTTTGAGGACTTGGGATGATAATATTCTTGATATCTTATCTTGGTTTAATAATGGCAGGTGATGGAAGTAAAATGGTGGACGCAACCACTATGTTATCTATGTGTGATCCAGTGCATATGGTTCTGATCAAAACAGACACATTTGGTGAGACAACACTAGTAGCATCCTATTTCTTGGAGTGGCGATCTGTCTTGGCTGCGGAGAATGGTGTAGCAAATGTTGCTGTTGAACTCCTGGGTGTAGGTAAGGATAAAGAATAAGGCTGTAATTGACTTAAAATATTGGGTACTGAGCTTGCTTATAAGCTTAAAGCAGTATTGATGATGTAGTTTAATTTTAGTTCAACTCTATATATTACTCTGAAGTATCCTTAGAAAATGTGTAGGAGGCTAACGGTTGGATTTTTCTGTTACCAAAATACTATAAATGTATTTTCCAAATCCTGTATAATAATGGGTCTCCATGTTTGGGAACTCTCCCTATTGATGTACTGCAAAGTCTGGATAAGTTATCAAAAACAAAACGAAAATCTACTGATTAATCTCCAGGAATTTATCAGACCAGTGAAGAGTAAAATTTTACACTGAATAAAATCTCGTGTGTGTCCCTTTCATAGCAAACTAGCAACTGCTGGAGAAAATGATCTCTGCTGTGCTGCCATTTATTCCAGTACTTGAAAGTGTGTTTTCTGACGGAAGGGGTGAACAGCTTTGTCTAAGTGCTTAGCAGTTAGCATACATGTGTATTTTTGTGTATCACTTGTCCCCACTCGCCTGTACTGGAGTTCCAGCCTAGGTTTTTACGATATTATGATTTAGTAGATAAAGATTAGATTGAGGACTCAATCTATTGTGACTTCCTACGCTGGCTATCCCAGAGTTTGGTCAACTAGTAGCTGATGAGTTGTGTTCTTTCTCGCAGTTTCTCTACTTGTTAGGTAGATGAGCAGTTCTTGATAGTTTTAAAAGAGATTAAATTGTACCTTCAAAATATTTTGAAGATTGGGTATACTATGTAAATTATTCCTGATTGTTATCACTGTTGCCTGCTTCTGTACACTTTTTTGTGCAGTGTTTTATCCAGTGAATGCAAATCTAGTAAGCTTATTTGCTAATATGTTTGTTAGCTTTATTTCCTTCTGAGAATGCCAAAACTTTAGTAAGCAATATGGGTTTGGGTAGTCTCTCAAATGGAGAGCATTTTGTTTAGAGTGACTTGGAAATGCATAACAAATAAGTTGAGTTTAATATGGAAATGGCTGATGGGAGGAGGTAAATCTACTTATCATTACCCTTTTTCTAAGTAATAAAGTATCAATCCAGTAAATCTAATGATTTTTCTCATCTTTTGAAGTCTTGTCATTTTTTGTGATTATGTAGCTAAAATATTAATTTTAATTATTTGATTCTGCCTGGCTGAGATGTCCTAAGTAAAATGAATTTGAGAGAACTGATCAAAATCTATTTTGGTTCAAAGGTACAGAATCAAAGGTTTCTGTTGGCGTTTTAAACATCAGACTGGAAATGTATCCACAGCTTAATAAGGTGCTGTCTCCAGAAGTAACTAATACTCAAGTAAGTCATTTGAGGGGGGACTAAGTGATTCTTTTATTGGGGGGGTAAGTTCAGTATAGAATTATTTACGTCGATATTGAGGGCTGTGCGGTTTTGAATTGAATGTTCAATACTTTTTTTTCCATTAAATTTAAATATCATTACCTTTTTTTAAATTACTTTGCTTATACTCAATATTTCTTTATTTGAAATATTACTTTAGTAGTTTTTCTACTTGTATCAAAACTTTACAGACAAAAATAAGAAAGATGTGATATACCGAATCTTCTTCAAGTAGCATATATTTTTCTTGCGCTCTCTCTTGTTTGAAATAATGAATTCAATTCACCTATTCTGCCTGGAAAGCCAGTAAATGTTGGCCTGAAGGTGCATGCAGCTGTTCTTCTGCACGTCAAAAGCTGAGCAATCCTCTGTACAGAAATGCATCACTTCACATGAACACTCCTTCAGTCAAGCTTGATATATGAGTCTACAAGTAAAAAATATAACTTGAGGTTTTTGTTCATGGGATTTGCCGAAGAATAGTATTTTTTAATGAATTTGCGTGGCACACTTCAAATATTTAGCTTTATTCTACATAGGTCTGATTTGCTGTTAATGTACTTACTGATTATGTGGGGTTTTTTCCTTTTTGGGATTAATATGTATGTGATTGGTTATGTTTTTCTTACCTGCAGTTTTCTTTGGAACGTCAGAAAACAGCAGAAAAGGAACGGTTATTTCTTGTGTATGCTAAACAGTGGTGGAGAGAGTACCTACAGATAAGGCCTACACACAACGCAAGGCTAGTAAAAATTTTTGCACAGGTTTGTAAATTTTACAAATAGACCGATCCTTTCTTGATGTCTTTATTTTTAGATATATTTTGAAGTTTATGTATAGATTTATGACATGGTTACATTCAGGTCAGGGCTACATGTGGTATATAAAAGGAAATTTGTAAGGATTGAACTTACATTGAAGCTCAGTATTGTGATGCAGAAAGAAGGGTGGCTTTAACCACTTCTGATGCACAAGGTGATAAAAAAGCCTGTTTAGTCTTTTCCTTGAATACTCACAAGTGGCAAAGACTGACATGGTCTGTGCAAACTATTTCAAACAAGTTTTATACCAGATAAAACAGTTATGAAAAATGGACTTACTTAAATCTATTAGACAGTTCCACACGATATTTGAGCTCTGTGTGGTCTGTAAAGCAATCTGTCTGGTTCATGTCACACACTAGCTACAGACATAATTATTGTAGGGTAATAAATTACTATGCATCAGTTGCTCCTTGGTAGCTGTCCCTTAGGTGGAAGGAATAGTATGATTCTCTCCATTTTTAGTGCCATGAATTTATCTTCCATGGTAGCAATTCTCTTAGCACAGAAAATGAGCAGTAGTTTATTATTTCAGAGTAACTTCCTGAAGTGATCCCTGCCTGCCCTTTTTTTCTAGTAAAGTAACAGCTTCCCTTCTGGCTGTACCTTGAGTTTTCAGTAGTGATGTGAACTTCGAAATAAGGGTGTGGTGGCTTGATCCCCTTAAGCAGCTGGGCCCCCTCCCAATCACTCACTCCATCCCAGCGGAATGGAGGAGAGAATGGGAAGGGCAAAAGTGAAGAAAAACTCATGGGTTGAGATGAAAACAGTTTAAGTGAAGGAAAGAAAGGAAGAGGGGGGGAAAAGTGATGCAAAGACAGTTACTCACCATCTCCCACCAGCAAGCTGATGCCCAGCGAGTCTCCAAGCAGGCGCTAGTTTGTAAAAAGTCTGTTCTCTATGTCTACCAGTCCTATTGCTGAATGTGATGTTATATGGCATGGAACACCCCTTTGGTCAGTTCAGCTGTCCTGGCTGTGTGATGGTAGTACGGAAATTGACAGTGGTGGAGCATGAACAATTCCTTACCCATTTAAGGAAATTCAGTTCAACCTGTACTGCTCCAGGTGTTTGAATTTTTAGTCCAGAATGTCTTACTGGTGACAGAGACAGCAGAAAAATCTAACTGTGAAATCCCTCTGAACAAATTGCCTTAATGGTCTTGTGTCTTAATATTTTTCAGTGAAATTATTTTCGGGGAGAATAAATTCTGTGGCAAAAAACAGCATTTTAAATTAAGGTGAATCTTTTGTGCCTGGCAAATAACCATATTTTATATGTTTAGGATGAAAATGGAGTAAACCATCCAGTATGCTCATATATCAGACCACTTCGAGCAGGCCGGTTACTAGACACTCCTCGACAAGCAGCACGATTTGTCAGTGTCCTGGGTTACGAAAGAGCTCCTGTCATCGGAGGAGGTGGTGGCAAACAAGAACAGTGGTGCACCCTTCTTGCTTTCTTATGTAGAAACAAGGTATGTGAAAATGGTCATTGTGTGACACAATGGAGTTGCTCTCATTCTAACTGAAGTCAATCATTTAAAGCAGGCTGCAAATACATGGATTAAAGCAAATTTGGAAAATTCTGTTAAAATAACTCGTTTAAGGCCTTTTTAAGAGAAACAGTTGTTAAATAGTAGACAAGGTGGTTTTGGAGCAGACTTTCTTTACTACGACTGTTGGGGTCCCTTCATCAATACATCTGTTTGACAATGAGCTTGCTTTTCTTCATTTGCTTTTCTAAAATCCCATATAATTATTCAATGAATCCCTGTTAGTGAGCAGGCTGCTACTTTAAATTCTGGACTAATCTAGGAACGGTTGGAGCAATCTCTTTTGAAAAACTGATTATTTTACATAGGCTAAAATATATTCACAGCCTTTGTATTAATTTTTTTGCAAGATAGCGATTTTCATTAAAAGTTTCAGCCTAGTTCTTAGTGATCTAACACTTGTATGATATGACTATAATAAATCGAAATAACTTGTAGCTCACTCTGGATCATAGTTTTTTCTGATGTATGAATAGTAGTAATAGTGATCCCTTTTAATACCTCTTTGGAGTGATTGGTGCCTTTCATTGCCACCGACATACTTCTGTGTTCAAAAACAATCTCACTGCTGTGTTTGTACTGAAAAGATCTGTTCTTCTTGGCAGCAGGAGCTCTGTCCCAATTTTTAGACCTGTCTCAAAGACCACACAGAACAGACATGAGCTGTTGTCTCTGAATGTCCCATCATGCATAGGTACCAGATAAAGGCACCACTGGCCATGCACTGGCTTTCAGATGGAGGTGGTGATCATGACTTCGAGTTTGAGGACTGTTGTGTTTGGAGACACAGAGGAAGGGTTTCCTCCAAGTCAGAAGTGGAAAACTGTATAGAAAATTGCTGAATGTAGCCCTGAGACACCAGCTGGACCATTATTAATTTTTTTGTGGAAAGTGGTGTGGCATTATTAAATGAACACAGATTCAACAGCAACTTGTTTAAACCTACTTATCTGGATATTTCTCTTGTACATTATGGTAGGCTAAGATTTTGTTATCTGTGTAATGAACCGATACATCCAAGAGCACTGAATTTTACATTTTCAATATTCTGAGTAATATTTGACTAAAGCACTGTACTGTTCTACTTCTGAATGCTACTTCCATGTTCTGCTTCTTTGTATTATGAAGGGTTTGTATTATGAATTGGTGAAGGAAACTTCTTTTTTCCTGAGTGAAGGAAAGCGCAGCTACACATGACTTTCAGTTGTTACAGAGTTATATCTGTGGGGGCATTAGTTTTATCTTTGTTTTCTGAACTTTGACAACACATTCAAGTAAAATTACAATAGAATTACGCTTTATTAGGTGATTAGATTCCCTGTGTAATTTCTAACACTACCTCAGGTATTTGCCTTATGTACATTTTGGCTTTTAATTAGAATGTTACTTTTGTCTTTATGGGTCAATAGATTCTGGGTTTGGTTTACTTGAAGGTATCTTTATAATCATAAGAAATGTTTTCCAGTATTAATCATAAAGTATATTTGAGTAAAAAATATAAATAGTCTATCATTAGAAGATGCTACTGTTTTTAAACATTTTTTCTATTACAGAAAACTAAAACTTGTCAAGCTTAAACCTTAAAAACATGTCTTCTGATACATGCTTTAGGTAAACAGAAGGGAAACATGACTTGTTAAGTCATGATTAGAGAAATATCACTATTTTCTTTCTTTAAGGTTTTATCCATGTCTGATGCTCAAACCAGCTTACTAATATTTACTGCCTAGGGTGACTGTGAAGATCATGCTAACCTTCTGTGCAGTCTTCTTCTTGGCTTTGGCTTGGAAGCCTTTGTGTGTGTTGGAACAAAAGCAAAAGGAGTCCCCCACACTTGGGTAATGACTTGTGGAACTGATGGAACAATTACTTTTTGGGAGAGCTTAACAGGACACAGGTGAGTAAAAGGAATACAAGAAAACTGAGCACTGTATAGTGAGGTTTGTGTGGGCTGGTTTTGTTGTTGCTTTTTTTGTTTTTCATCTTTACACTCTGTCATGTAGTCAAAGACTCTTGTCTTTGACTTTTTTTTCTGTGTACTGCTGTTGTTTGGAAAATAACTGGTTCAGTGTAAGGTGAAATAGTTCAACAGTTTGTGATACAGTTTTCAGTGGCTTTAATACAGTATAGCAACTGTTTCATGTCTTATGGCAGCTGATTGCCATCTATGCTATTGCTGCCATCATTTGTAAAGAAGGAGATGAAATCTGACATGATTGTTTAACCCCAGCCAGCAACTGAGCACCACGCAGCTGCTCGCTCACTCCCTCCTCGTGGAACTGGGGAGAGAATCGGAAGGGGAAAAGTGAGAAAACTCATGGGTTGAGATAAAGACAGTTCAATAAGCAAAGCAAAATAAGGAATTCATTCACTACTTCCCATTTGCAGGCAGGTGTTCAGCCATCTCCACGAAAGCAGGGCTCCATCCCTGCTTTGTGTTCCCAGCAGGGAAGACAAAATGCCATAACTCTGAACATCTCCCCGCCTTTTGTCCTCTTCCCCCAGCTTTACATGCTGTCATATGGTATGGAATATCCCTTTGGTCAGTTGAGGTCAGCTTTCCCAGCTGTGTCCCCTCCCAACTTTTTGTGTACCCCCAGCCTACTCACTGACGGGGCAATATGAGGAGCAGAAAAGGCCTTGACTCTGTATAAGCACTGCTCAGCTATAACTAAAACCTCAGTGTGTTATAAACAGTTTCCAGCACAAATCTAAAAGATAGCCCCATACTAGCTGCTATGAAGAAAATTAACTCTATCCCAGCCAAAACCACCACAGGATTCCTTGGGTTTTTTTCTTCCTTTTCATGTGTGAAATCTCTGTTACGTTGCTTTTTTCCCCTGCAGAAATCCGTGCAAGTTCTCTGAGACTCTCTCTCACTTGAGTCATTTTAGAAGGGCATGTACTATTCTGTATTCCAGAGCTCCTGGAACCTCTTTGTTAAAAATTCTTTCCCTTCTAATTCTATGTGTCCTATTGCTCAAGTGTGTCCCAATTTTTATATAAAAATTAAAAAAACACTCCAAACTTCAATGAAAAGAACCTCCTCTTTACTGATGATATTTCCGTTGTACTTCCTAGTGCTATATGAAGCATTACTTTTGGAAACATAATTTTTGTAATACAAAGCTTCAAGTCACATTGGTAGTAGCATAGCAGGACTATATATTTGAATATGAGACTTTTGGCTTTGTGAAAAATGCTGATTAATATCCAGTGTTGAAAATAAGCAATTGTTTTGCCAGTGCTTGTGTATCCTATGATTAGCATTCGAAGATGAATTTCTCCAAATGTGATGAATAGTGGGCAAACTATGTGAGTATGTTGTTACAGTTGCAAAATGTAATTGCTGTTGAATATCAGCTTGATTAATCAGCTTATTTTTCTAGATTTAAAGAAAGAAGTGGTATATTATGTCATTGCATGTTGTGCCTCCAAAATGTGTATAATTACTTTTATGTAAATAAATGAATGCCAT